>CAUOFW020004292.1:382239-425950 GCA_963454935.2 Ilex paraguariensis | reverse complement strand
TCCCTCAAATGATTTATAACCGTATGCTGAATACTACCTTTAATTTTTCAACGGCACATCACTCTACAATGCTGTCCTTTTACAAACCTGTTTCCACTCCACACCTTCTTCAGAATGAAAACCCAAAAGAATTAAGGATTAAAATTACAAACCCTTGAGCAATATCAAGTTCTGAAAAATATTCAATTCAGCTACTAACAAACCTCATGTCACTCTGCCACTAAAAATTGCTAACCCAAAGCAATTATAGCGATCCGGAAACGAGGTAAACTTTGGAACATAGTAACACAATGATAATCCCTCAATAAATATTTCACAGAATGAACAAGCATGTACGTTGGACTTATACGTGGAAAATACAGACCTTTTTTGAGGTCTTCAGGGGTGGGTTCCATGGTATCGACAGTGAAGGGGAGGAAATTGAGGGAATGCCGAGAGGTTGGGTCGCGGATCTCGCTGATGACTTCGGAGACTGAAACGAACTTGTCGGCGGAGTGGGTGAGCCTCTCTCCACCCTGAATGATTGCGTTGGCGTCCACCACTGCGACGGCGATGCCTTTCTCGGATTTGCAGCTCCCCACGAGTACTCGATCGGCGGCGGTGGCTGCCGTGGATTGGTGGTGGTGAGTGGGGGTTGGTTGGGGCTGCTTCACTATGCTGCTCCAACATGGTGGAGTCGAGAATGCTACTGGGACCTCCATGGTTGAGCTCATACACGCCAAGAGCGAGCGACCGAGAGAGAGAGAGAGAGAGAGAGAGAGAGAGAGAGAGTTAAACCCTACTAGGACGACGATATATATACTATAGGAAAAATCACACTTGCACCTCAAACAATTTTAACATTTTTAATTTGCACCCAAAATGATTAATTTTCTTATATTGAACCCTCAAAGTTATTGAAATCTGTTAAAATTACTTGAAATTAATGACTAGAAATAACAAAGAAAATAGGTGAAAATATGGATGAAAAAAATTGAAAAAAAAAGAAAAAGAAACAACATGCACGAAGAAAGATATAATAATAACGTCCTTATGAATTAGTAACGACAACTATACTTGATCTAGACTTGTTCAGATATAAGTAAATTAATATTGGTAGGTATTTTGGTATCTCAAATTCAAGTATTTTGCTATTTAAAATTGACAAATCATGCATACTCATTGTTTAGCTTCGTAACAATTTTTAACATTAATCCATTAATGACTTGTACATCAGAGATTTTTTGCCTAACAAAATCGGTACACTTTTACAAGTTCTCGATCTTACAGATTGTGAGCAAGCCATCAACAATTGCTGGTCATCCATGGAGTTACTTTCTTTTTATGTGTTTTATGTGATTTATGTCTATTGTAACGGCTATTTAGGTATCTCTGTTAGCCAGTCTTTTGCTCAACAGTTTTCTGTGAGTCTCTTTTGCCAGCTAAATTCTATGAAACTCGAGAAACATCAATACCGTGATAACGAGGAAAGAAGAGATGTCTAGTGATACAGTGTTCCACTGGCTGAGAGATTTCAACATTGTTATAAAGTACCCGAAAAACGTATGCATAATGAATTGAGTGAGACCTATGACTAGCCACTGGTGTGAGGCTTAAGAGGCCTTTCAAGGTTACAAATAAGAATTGCTAAAGGGCATTAAATTTCACTTGGTTTTGTTTCAAAACAAGTCAATAGAAGTTACAGAAAAGGTTCCCCAGGAATGCAGCATTTTCCGGTGAATAGAGCAGAAAAAAACCAAGTTCATAAGGCTCGCGCTTTTACAATGTCAAGGCTCATCTCACTCGGATCTGTTGCTTGTAGTTCGACCTGAATGCCATCGAGCTCTCTCTCGAATCTATCCTTGGAACTAGCATAGAGCGTCTTACTCCTCACCCTTGATGCATCTGGAGACCTATACACAAAAAACAAAGGCAATTTACAGTTTCAAGCAAATACCATATTGCCATTCATTCAGCAGACGAAAATTTGAAGACAGAAAGTTGAGAAGAAAAAAAAAATGAATCGAAATTGAAGAAAGTCTCTCTCTCTGTGTTTTCATACTCAATACTGTTGGATTGATCGAAAAAAAAAACATAAAGATTACCATGCAATGAAAAAAATTTTGCTCTTCTGGCAGTTGTCATTGGTGGTGAAATCAAAATCATAGACAGCATAACGGCACTCGTTATCAGGCAAGCTGGAGGTGAAATCATCGTAGCTTTCTTCAGGTTGCCCAAGCTTCTCGATTGTCACCTGGTGAATCTTTTCCTCAATCTTGAACACAATGAATCGGTGGTTCCTCTTTGCTTTCAGCTCCAAGAACTTCAGCTTACATTCATCATTCACGGCTATTCCAGAAGCAGAATTCGCCTAAACAACAAAGTTTTGCAGCATGAAACAGAATGCAAATGAAAGGAAAACATAGATTATTGAGTTATCAAATTAACAACTAATTGCAGTGCCTGCTGTACGACTGGATTAACATTTTTCTGGCACCATTTTAATTATCAACTTATAAAAACTCGAATTTTTGGGTTTCAACTCTCATGATATGTGATTGTTCTTTCTTCATGAGATTTACCACACAAGATTAGGGAAAGGCGCCAATATGATGCAAACGACATGGATTGTGCACTTACTCATTAATGTTAACTCCATAACTAATGCATTTTCTATTTCTCTTTTACAAACTCTCTGAAAAAAACCGCATCCAGTGCACAATACTCTTGTCTATAATGGGTTTGGATTTGTAAAGAATGAGAATTAGACAATCTTTATCCCCATTTTAGATAGCTGGTTTTGCTTAACATGCTGATGATAATTTCTCTAATAAAAATGTGATAATAATTCATAATGCTGCAACCAATGAGGAAAGAAAGCAATAGGAGACATACCATGTTGTCGACACTAGGGAGGAGGCTTGGGAAATGGTGAAAGAGTGAAGGGGGAAAGAGAGAGAGACATGGGGAGCAAAAAACAACAGAAAGGAAGTCCTTGATTTTTGGGAATACGAGAGGTGGAATTTGAAGAGAAATTTTGGTGGCCACAATGGTAGGTTGTTTTTTCTCTTTTGTTTATTTGCTAATGACATCCATAATTCACACATTTGCTTTTATTTGCCAATATAAAAACAAAACTGATACCAAGCTATTGTGAAAAATTTAAACTTAAACGGGTTAGGAATATAATTGAATTGATTTGGTGGGCTCACTTTATAAATGAGTTACATACTAGTTGAACTAATTTTGACACCATATGAACCCAACACAATATAATAATTTTTAATATAATTCACTGCTGTGGCGCAAAAACCTCAGTATATTACCATCATGTGGTAGTGTGGGTGATAATCGGATTGATATGCAATATAATATAAAGATTAAATAAATTTCAGCTGTCACAGTATATACAACTTAGAAGCCAGACATAGCACACCTCATTCTGGGGCATATTCCCAGGTTATGCTGTATTTAACTAAATCACTGCTCTAAACCTCCACGCCTTGTGTTTTAGAAACCTTTGACCTCTCTGTCAATGATGATAGAACAAATCTACCACCATGAGTGGTGTCACTTGCTGCCTTCGCTTCCCTGGTCAGCTCAACTCCAACCTTCGCAAGCTTGCCATCAACCTTATCCCATTCTCGCGGCTTCACTTCTTCATGGTTGGCTTTGCACCCTTCACATCCCGTGGACCTCAACAATACCGTGTCCTCACTGTCCCTGAACTAACCCAGCAAATGAGAGACGCCAAAAACATGATGTGTGTTGCTGGTCCTCGACATGGCCGGTATTTGACAGCATCATGAGCACTAACGAGGTTGATGAGCAGATGATCAATTTACAGAACAAGGAACTCAGTCATTCTTTGTTGAGTGGATTCCCAACAATGTGGAAGTACACTGTTTGTGATATCCCTCTTACAGGTTTGAACATGGCTTGGGAACTCAACATCCATTCAGGAGATGTTCAGGAGGGTCAGTGAGCAGTTCCCCACTATTTTCCGAATGAGGGCTTTCCTGCATTGGTACACTGGAGAGGGACGGATGACATGGAGTTTACAGAACCAGAGAGCTAGATGAATGATTTGGTCCCCAAGAACCAGCAATATCAAGATGCAACAGCTGATGAGGAAGGGGATTATGATGAAGATAAAAAGGGTCTGAGGAGGAGGTATAAGCTAATTNCAGCATTGGTACACTGGAGAGGGACGGATGACATGGAGTTTACAGAACCAGAGAGCTAGATGAACGATTTGGTCCCCAAGAACCAGCAATATCAAGATGCAACAGCTGATGAGGAAGGGGATTATGATGAAGATAAAAAGGGTCTGAAGAGGAGGTATAAGCTAATTGACACTTCATCAACTTGTTTTGCTCATGGCGTATGTGTTAGGTTCTCTTTTGTATTGTGTGTGATATTGTTGCGTTTTTCTTGGTATCATATNAGGAGGAGGTATAAGCTAATTGACACTTCATCAACTTGTTTTGCTCATGGCGTATGAGTTAGGTTCTCTTTTGTATTGTGTGTGATATTGTTGCGTTTTTCTTGGTATCATATAGAGATTGCAGTGTGTTTCATTCCCTGCCTCTGGGACTGCTTTATACACTTCCTCAATGAGCTACTTTATTTTGAACCAGGAACAACAAAGCAGAAACTTGAGTAAAGACGTGGATTATGATATATAGTTTCACAGCTATGTTTACATGCTGAGCTTAATTCAAAAGTGAATGCTGAGGTGACATGTAAGTAAAGCAAACTTCATAGCCAAGGCAAAGAATGAAGCAAGTTTATATTGCACAAGAAATGATTGAACCTTCATTTGTTGAAGGAATCCCAAAGAACACCCAGATCGACATTGCCTCCTGAAAGTACAATTCCTATGTGGCTGCAATCCTTCCAAGTAGGATTTCTCCTAAAATTATCTGATAGAACAGCTGCAAGGCCTATGGCTCCACTAGGCTCTACCGCAACCTTCAGAATCTCGTAACAAAGTCTCATAGCTTCTACAATTTCCTTATCATCCACAGTTATGACATCATCAACAAAATCTCGTACAATAGGCCTGCTTTTAAAATTCGAATCTTAGGTACCTTAATTTGGCATGAAGTGAAAATTAAGCGAAGAAGAAAGACACCACAGGATCAATTCAGCAGGAAAACATGCAAGCCAGACAAAGGACATGTAGGTTATACTATCCTGCATAGATCTGACCACCAATCTGAGGTATTCACACATAACCTAGAAATCAGTAGGGAGAGTCAACCCCCCTTAAATAGATCCTAAGGGCAAGATTAGTTATACTACAAATTAATGCATCTCCGATGCATCTCTTTGAGAATTTGAAATTGTCATTACCAGGTGAGATCTCCCAGAAAAGCTCGAAGCCCATCTGCAATGGTATTGGTCTCCGCCAAATTTATAATCCTACCAGCTGTTTTGGATTGAGCTGCATCATTTGCTCCAATAGGTTCAGCAGCCAAAACTCGAATGGCAGGGTTGATGGACTTGGCAGCCAATGCCACCCCTGATATCAACCCCCCTCCTATATTTATTTATTTTTTTGGTCAAGAAATGAAAAAATCAAAATTTTGACAACGAATATGATATGGGAATACAGGTTATTAATTGACACTTTCAAGGTTAGTAAACAAACCACTTATTGGAACTATTATAGTGTCTATTTGTGGGGCTTGCTCTAGAAGCTCCAGTGCCATGGTACCCTGCCCACTGCAAAAACAAGCAATCATTGTCATAATCCTTCACAATCAGGCACCATATTGAATTTTTCTGATTATTTTCTTCAACCTAAAGGAACTAAATATTAGATCGTCAGTAGAGGAAAGGGGAGCACAGACGGAACAAGTGCATTCTGTTTCCAATGAAGTGGAAGCAGACAATGTGGTGCATGTCTGTTAGGGCGTTATGCTTACATCCTTCTCTCCNATTATTAGATCGTCAGTAGAGGAAAGGGGAGCACAGACGGAACAAGTGCATTCTGTTTCCAATGAAGTTGAAGCAGACAATGTGGTGCATGTCTGTTAGGGCGTTATGCTTACATCCTTCTCTCCCTCTTCCAGCACTTATGCTGGATGAAAAGAGGGCAAGTACATCAGTAGCCAATGGCCATGAATATATCTTGAAGTTTATGAGCATAAATCTCAGTTTAAAATTTTGAACATGTATTCATTTTTCATCACCAGATTATCCACAATAATTCATTTCTTTTATTCCATTCACACCGTTTCTTTTTTCTTCTTCAATATTTATAGCAATCATCAACCTATGCTTCCCTCTACCCCCCACTGCTAAAACTATTGAACTGGAAAGGAAAAATTATTTCTGAAAGAATAAACCTAAATGATAAAATTAAACTGTAATACATACTTTACGACAAGAATATAAACAAACAACAACATTTTCAGCCATGTGAGTCAAATCAATTTCCCAAGGAGAGTATTCTTGATCCATAATCTAAAATGATGAGCTCTTTCAAATTTGATAGATTTAATCAACTTGTTAGTTGTTACCTATAACTATAGATACTCTTGAGTAAGAATTATAAACTTGGATGACACATTAAGAATAGAGAAAACATGAGTGCAGAGTCGATGACTTCGTTTAGGCCATTCACAATCTGATTCCATATGGATGCAGAAAAACAAAATGAAATAAATCATGATACCTTATGATACGACCATCATTATATGGATGAACAAGAACTGCACCAGTCTCTTTTACCACCTTGGCTGCAGTTTCCTCCCTAGACTGCATATTGGCCTCACTCCAGATAACATTGCCACCATAACGCTTAACATTTTCAACTTTGCATTTCGGAGCATTTTTTGGTATAACTATATAAGCCGGGATCCCCCGTAGTTTCGCAGCCAAAGAGAGTGCTGCAGCATGGTTACCACTAAGTTCGAAGGATGTGATCAGGGGATACTCAGACACGCACGTGAAGAAAATCAAACATGAGACAACAATAAGATCAGATCAAACCTGCTATGAGTTACAACTCCTCGAGCTGCCAGACCATCATCAAGTGAAAAGATAGCATTGCAAGCCCCTCTAAATTTAAAAGCTCCACTGATAATTCATAGAAAGAAAAAGGGCCTTAAGTTGTGTAGATTCACAGATGGTTTAAGAAAATGGTGAGAATGTCATATATCAAACAATCGCCTGGAAAAAAAATTGAACTCTTGTCATGCATCACCATTAAGCTCCTCACCCCTTCTGGAAACATTCACATTTAAAAAGTAGCTTCCTTCCAGCAATAGAATTCAGAGTTTCAGAGGACAGGACTGGAGTTCTGTGTACAAAAGACTTAATGCGTACTTGTGCCTCTCTTATGGAGAATATATCAGCAGCATACTTCTCACAGGTGGTTTGGCTTTTCTCTTCCATCTTCATACACCAACAAGAAATAATTTATGCAGCAGGGAACAGATCAAACGTAAGAAGTCACTCAGATGGTAGCATATCATGCAGAAGTAAACAAAATTGGGATTCATCTGAGAAGTTAATAAAAGTATGTTCTAAAACAATACACTGAAATGAGTTAAGAAAAATAGAGGCATATAAAAAGTGCATAGATTTTTTATTTTACAACTATTTGATTCATCTCTTCTGTTTGATATCGGGGCTTAAATGGAAATATGCTGCTCAAGAATAAGTTTTACCATAGCCGACGTCACTTCTCTACTGTCACAGAATCCTTTCACTAACAGAACTTGTGCCCCAGAAGAATGTACTCGCGAAATGGGTGCAAGGACAAACTGAAACACAAATGGTAACTCCTTCCCATCAAAGTTTTGGTTTTTTTGTGCAAATCTAACTATGCATGTGCACGCATATATGTACAGGTGGATGGATTAGAGCCAGTGAATATTACAATACAGGAAAACGTAATAGCTTAATTATCACTATTCAGCCTATACCATAGAAACCTGCAAATGAGAGTGGGTTAATGGCAGACCACATAGGTTTGGTAACTAAGTTGTAGCAGGACCTTACATTTTCTACAAATGTTTAGAATTTAAAAGTTGATCTTGATTTGGCAGCAGTTCAAACACATTATACATCTAAGGTTGAAAACAAAGGATTTGACTTAAAGCAAAGGCCAGGCTGATCAGTGAATGACAAAGGGTTATTGACTTCCAGCTAAAAGTTAAACATAAGCTAGGTCAAAATTTTCACTGAACAATCATAATACAGGTAATTAACCCCAGCGATATGCTTATCAGGAAAACCTTCNAAAAAGGGTTATTGACTTCCAGCTAAAAGTTAAAACATAAGCTAGGTCAAAATTTTCACGGAACAATCATAATACAGGTAATTAACCCCAGCGATATGCTTATCAGGAAAACCTTCACAAGGAACATGAACATAAGCACACAGTTGCTCAGGACCAGGGGTTATTTGGCATCAATTCTGCCAGTAAACTGAATGCCACCTCCTGAAATTGACGTTCTAGAATATAACGAGTTTGGGTAGAGTGATATCCACACATCAGAGTTACAGTTAAACTCCTTCAGAAATACTCCTCAAGAACACTNCTGCCAGTAAACTGAATGCCACCTCCTGAAATTGACGTTCTAGAATATAACAAGTTTGGGTAGAGTGCTATCCACACATCAGAGTTACAGTTAAACTCCTTCAGAAATACTCCTCAAGAACACTTGGGCCAATTAAAATTTGTCGAATTGACTCTTTTGCAAATGTTCAAAGACAATAGCTCATCATATATTTCTCATTTGACTGAAGTCATTAAACCTAACCTATCATGTAAGAAGGCACCATGAGATTTTATATCAGTATTCACTTATAGCACAAGCAATATGATACCTTTTTAAAACAAATTCTAAAATTTATTTCAGAATTTACTGCCTACGTGCATCGTCTTAGTGTTACATTCAACTCAACATGGAGCGCCCCCACATTATTTCACCGTTGACTCGAGCTTCATCAAGAAAATTATAACATGATCCTCTCTATTTACTCCCAGTAAATGAAGAAAGCTATCAAGATCGAAGAAAATATAACATATTTCAGATTCAAACGCATTCAATAAGAAGAGGAGCAAAACTACGAACCTTGAAGAAGCTCAATAGCTAAGAAAGGGTTTCAAGGAACTTACTGTAGAGATTTTTGAACCACAATATTCGATTCCACTTCACTTCTCTCGTTCGAACACACACCGAATGGCAATTGCACAATTCTTATTTGCAGCATAGATACGGTGCCGTCCTGGGAAGAGTGCACTAATTGCACATGGGTTGATCACCTGATTCGTTATTAATTCGTAATCAGGCGGACACAGACACAATAGAATTAATAAATAAATTGCGTAGAGATAAAATTAATCAAAATAAATACACAACTCATGCATCTATATACCAATTATATACGATTTATACACGACACAAACTCGATACAACACGATTTATTATATACGAATTAATAACGAATCAAGTATCGATAGAATGTTTTTTGACACAAATTCGTGTTTACCCGACACAATTGACAAATTTATTCAAAATTACAATAAATCGAATTTTGGTCGACTCAAATCCCAATTCAATTAAAAAAAATCAAATTCTAAATTCATTTATTAAACAAATTTTAAAATCTTAACTCATATTCACATTCATTAATAATTAAATATCCAATTTATTCTATTATCTGATCTAATTTAAAATTTTGAATCTCAACAAAATTTTATAAAAAATTAATATTTTTACAAACTCTCCATTATTTTTCGTTATATTCGGCTGCAAAACTCTCTCTCTTGTGGAGCATCGACATACAGGGTGGCTTAACACAAATTAGGGTGTAAAGCAATATAATATTTTTTTTAATAAATATTAGACATTTTATAGAAAATTGCGATATGTTTTGTTTTTAGGAGTTTTGAGATCAGACAGAATCGTACAATAAATTTGGTGCAATTGTAAACTCAAAATATTACACATTAATAAATTGAACGAAGCCTTAAAGCGACAATAAGAAAGTTAAAGATAATAACAAATAATCATCGTATAATAATGAGAGTGGGAGGGAGAGAAAGAGTTGAAGAAAGGTAGTAAGAATTAAGGAAACTTTTAAATCTATAAGTCTTTATTTTTATATTTTTTTAAAAAAAATTATTATATTTTAAAATTTTCTATAAGATTTTATATAAACTTGTGAAATTGTTACATTTTATAACTTTTTATATAACTTTAAATAGACTTGTGAAAATGTTTTGGACCTTTAACCTTGTCAATTCAAAATAGCCTCATAATATGAAGTTAAATTAAACGCTGAAAATTAAATTGAGGTCATAAATTTTGGGGGTTTTAAGTGACTATTTGAATGGTTAGGGTCTAGGGCGGCCCATGCTGTGGTTCATTCCATCCAAATGATCGAAGTGTTTGTGCATCTCGGAACAATTATAATCTTTACTCGTCCTTTACTGTCGAGTCTTTGTTCATAAAATCGATTAAGTAAGACAAATT
The DNA here is from genome assembly GCA_963454935.2 of Ilex paraguariensis. Taxonomy (NCBI): domain Eukaryota; kingdom Viridiplantae; phylum Streptophyta; class Magnoliopsida; order Aquifoliales; family Aquifoliaceae; genus Ilex; species Ilex paraguariensis. The sequence continues at coordinate 415,472 of CAUOFW020004292.1, read as the reverse complement.
GATTATTGGATGATACGCAATGATTAAATGTAATATATGTGTTATTCTATATTTTATGCATTTTTTTAATTTGTCAAATTATGTGTAGATCATTATAAGGTACTGTTATAATAAAGATGTTCAATGTTACAATGTAGTGTGTCACATAATTGTTTTTTTAGTAATTTAGGCATCTAAGATATGTTGAATAGCACACATGTGTTATTTAATATATATGTTATTTGCGTACAACTATTCAATAGTATAATTCATAGAAATTATAAATATATACAAATCATCTTGACTAAATACACATTTTTTAGCAAACAAGTAATGAAAATTATCATTCTGACCAAAAAAATATGCACATCTGATTATCTTTCTTATTTTTTGTTTGACTCGCACTTTTTGAGATACAATCTATTGTTTCATTGTTATTTTTATTTGTTCTGTATGTTGTCCATAAAAATTGTGATATTATATAATCGACTATTAGTATACATTTATAATTCTTTATTATTGAATTATTTTACTATTTTTTTTATGATCTTTAACTTGTTTATGTATGCAATGTTCACTTACTTTTTATTATTATTTTTTTTTCCTGATAATAAATTTATTGATTTTGTTTTTGATATTAATTATTTTTTATTACGGATCATTTATGAAAATAAATAATTTAATTAATTGATATTTTTATATTTAAATGGGAACAAAATCCAAGTTTGAGAAAAATAGAAAATATATTTATTATATTTTTTTTTATCAAAGTGTTAATCTATTTTCACTCTCATTTAAAATATGTATGTGTGAGGTGAATTACATATTTCGACTTAAATTTTATTTTGTTCGCTCAATCTTTCAAGTACAGAGGTGTTCAAATTTTGTTTATACCCGACCAAATTCGACACTATCCAGCCTGATTGATCGACCAGCTAATGAAAGGAATTTTGGGTAAGAACCTGAAATAGTCACAATTTTTTTTTTTTTGCATTTCTATTCGACCCGGCTCGAGCCACGTCTAATATTTTTTTAAAAAAATTATATACATGCTAATTTGTGCACAAAAATCCTAAAATTCCTAGCGCATCCTCCTCCTCCTCCTCCGAGTCTCAGAGACTCTCCCTTCTTTTTTCTTCTTCTTCTCAGTCGATTGATCCCTAGCGCCTCCTCCTCTTCGAGTCTCAGAGACTCTCACCGCCTTCTCTTGGAAGCCACAAGCCACACGCATCCCAGGTTCTCTCTCTCTTTATGTATGACAGTCTATGTGTGAGTCTTAATTCCTTTTGTTTTTCTGAAATTGAAATCATATGATGAGAGTTGCAGGAGTGTATGAGAGTTTCTTTGGTGTATGACATCAACGTAATTCTCGTAATTTTTCTTTGGTGTATGAGAGTTTCTTTGTATTAAAATTGCCAGAGGGATTTATACCAGCGATACACACACAAACACATGACCAAGATTTCGTTGATTTGGAGGTCTTAAATTCAAAGTTGATGGATTAAGTTGATGTCACAACTTAATTTGGTCCCATTAAAAGGGCTGATTTGATTTTTCAATCGTTTAGTTTTTGTTGGGTTATCAGTTTTTTGTAGTGTATTGTCCGAGAATTGTTTTTTGTCAGCAACGAAAAAACATGTTATTTCCAACAGGTGGGAACATTTGAGCCCAGTTTATAACACAATAACTGATTATCGTTTGGTTTCTGCAGAGGTTTGCTCCCCAATATTAATGGTTTCTTTTTGAGGAATAAAATAATTGGACATAGATATGTTAGTTTGGTATATGAGTTGTTCGCCTCTTGAATTTAATACGTCCAAAACTGCAGACATGTGCCATGTTTCAGTAAGGGAACACGGCATAGTAAGGGAACACGGCATGCCCTTTTTCNATACGTCCAAAACTGCAGACATGTGCCATGTTTCAGTAAGGGAACACGGCATAGTAAGGGAACACGGCATGCCCTTTTTCTATCCTGTATGTGAATTCAGTTGACGTAGTTTTAAAATATTATATCGGTGAGTGGCAACTGAACTTGCAAGTACTTTTTGATACCTGTTATGCCAACAACATTNGACGTAGTTTTAAAATATTATATCGGTGAGTGGCAACTGAACTTGCAAGTACTTTTTGATACCTGTTATGCCAACAACATTGCTCATATAATCGACTATCTCATAGAGGGTCAGAGTGATACCAATGGTTATTTGGTTTAATGGTACTCCTTAATTTACGAAGGTTTAGCCTTAAAGTCAAGGGTTTAAACCTCCTTCTCCCTCCCCCTTCTCAAAAAAAAAAAAAAAGAGTGATAGATTGCTTACCCTTGATCTCAGACAGGATCCTAAGCTGGTGGATTAAGTTGATGTCACAACATATAGTTCCTTTCTTTTGTTTATACCAGCTACACACACACACAAACACATGAGGTCTTGACCTTCTGATAATTTTTTGCTTATTTTCAATCCACCCGTCACCCAACATCGTTGGGTTTATAAATGAGCAAAGTTTCATTGATTTTATTTATTACTTAAAAATAGTGAATTTAATTATGTTCTATCAGTAGTGGTTTTACCCAAGGTATTTTTGTTACATGTGGTGAATTGGAAATTTGGTGATTGAGTTTATAATTATGTTGTGTTATTGGGTTGACTAGTGGTAGTGGTGATGAATTCACGAGTCTTATAAGTGAGCAAGATTTCATTGACTTTATTTATTGCTTAAATGTTGTTAGTTTTTTTTTTTTTTGGGTGAGGTATTTTGTATATATGGTGTTTTTTAGGGGAGTTTTTGGTACATTTGTATGATAGTGACATTTACATAGAGGATATGGTTGTGAGTACTTTTCTAGCTATTCTAAAATAAGAATTGGTAAGAGTTGGTATGAATGTGTTTGAGCCATTCTTTTTGAATCCTGCATTAATGTATGATGGAATATAATATGTTTTTGGTTGGTTTTGGGTGTGAATATTTATGATAAGGTAGCTTTGTGGGGAATTGTGGTAATTGACAATTTTCTTTGTTACATGGGCAAGTACTAGCTGGTCATGATAGAATTATTTATGTTGATTAAATTACTTGAATCCTAGTTCGGGTTACTATTTTGGATGATATTGTTGGGAATTTGCCTCTAATGGATAACACTTTGGTTTGAATTGTTGCATTGATTAGACTTAAATAATTTGATTGTGATTGATTGGTTGTTACTCTATCTCAGTTCGGTTTAATATACTTGAGATTGATTGTAGTGTTTTCTAAATTGTTTTTGCTAAATTTATTTGATTTATTTTAGTTTTTATGCTCCGTATAAGTTGTTTGTTAAAATTCAAGGATAAAGTATTGAATTTGAGTTCAACTAGACCATTTAATGAGTTTTATGTTGCCTCCACTGTGAAACAATCTTGGCTCCCCACTGGTATGCTTATTTCTCGAACACATAAAAATTGATTGAAGTGCATCATTGTGACATTGTCTTCATCAACAGGTACAGGTGAATTTAATTTGTTTGGATTCGAGTTTTTACGTGACAATGGGGGAAGAAGGAAATGAAACTGGTAGCTTCGAAGATGATGTACTCTCTGTCTTAGCTACAGGTCTTGAAGTTGAGATGACAAAAGATGAGCAAGGAGAAGAAGAGCAAGGAGAAGAAGGAGATGATAATAGCGATGATGGAGAGTTTGTTCTGAGATTTGAAGGCGATATGAATCCTTTTGATTATACAGAAAATGATGCATTTGGAGTCCAGCCTTATCAACGATTTCAACGTCTCGAATATGAATCTCTTGCTGAACGAAAGCGAAAAGTACACGGGGATCATTCGTGTGGAGAAATGTTGAAGAAGGCCAGACAGGGGGATGTTTTTGGTGCCGACATAGATGAAATAATGGAAGCCATGAATTTTGGGAATAGGAGAAAATCAAGGAAGAACAAGAAAAGAGGCAGACCAAAGGGATCTAAAAATAAAGCTAGCCCGCAAATAACACGAATGCTTGGTGAGGGTACTCTTCATTATGCAAAGGGTCATTATTCAGAGGCCATAAGGGTTTTGAATGAGGTTGTTCGGCTTGCACCCAACTTGCCTGATGCCTATCATACACTTGGCCTTGTGTATGATGCAATTGATGAGGGAAAAAAGGCCATGAGTTTTTACTTGATTGCTGCTGAGATGAAGCCAAAAGATTCATCCCTTTGGAAATTGCTTGTTTCATGGTCCTTAGAGCAAGAAAACACTGGTCAGGCAATGTACTGCCTTTCTAAAGCAATAATGGCAGATCCCAGTGATATTTCGCTTAAATTTGATCGTGCATTACTTTACATCAAGCTTGGGGTTTATGAGAAAGCTGCTAAATCTTATGATCAAATATCTCAGCTCTACCCTGATAACATTGAAGCACACAAGGCAGCTGCACAGTTGTATAAACATTGTCGTCAGGTAGACCGTTCAGTTAGCATTTTGGAGGATTATCTTAAACATCACCAAACTGAAGCTGATTTGAGCATTGTTGATTTGTTAGCAGCCATATGCATGGACAATCGTGATTATGCCAAAGCTCTTCAACATATTGAGCATGCACAGTCAGTCTACTATTTTGGGAAGGAATTGCCACCCTATCTAACGGCTAAAGCAGGAATCTGCTACCTTCATCTTGGAAATGTGGACAAGGCAGAGATTGTTTTGAGGGCTTTGCAGTTGGAGAATGCATATGATCATACTGATTTGATTACTCAAGTTGCGGACTCGTATAAGCATCTGGGGCACTATGGATCTGCATTAAATTACTTTTTGATGGTGGAAAGTTGTTCTGAACAAGGAAATGGAGTTTTGGACTTGAAAATTGCTCAATGTTATCTGTTCTTGAAGGAAAAAGATCAGGCAATTAAATTCTTCTATAAAGCTTTGCACTCACTTGAGGACAGTGTTGATGCTCGTTTAAATTTAGCTTCCTTACTTCTTGAAGAAGGGAAAGTAGATGAAGCCATCTTGTTGCTTTCTCCAGCAAATGCAGAGTTGACATTGGACACAAGTCGTGATCAATCTAAGATGTGGTGGCTTAATGAGAAAGTTAAGCTCAAGCTTGCCAACATTTATCGAGCTAAAATGATGTTCGAGGAGTTTGTTGATGTAATCCATCCCCTAATTCATCAGTCGTTGACTATTATTACTGCTAACAAAAAGGTTAAAGCAAGGAAGAAGCTCTCAAAAAGTGTTCTTCTGGAAAGAACCAAAGTGTTGGAAGACCATCAAACTGATAATGTGTTCCATGGATTTAGACCAACAGCTAGTGCATCAGACTTGTCAAAAGCTGCTAGGGCTAGAAAGTTGCTTCAAAAGAAGTCAGCTTTGAAGGAACAAATGAAGGCAAAAGTGTTGGCTGCTAGTTTGGATTGGCAAAGTGAAGATTCAGATGATGAGCCTCGGCAAGAATTGAGGAAGCCACCCCTACCTGAACTTTTAAAAGATGAAGAGCATCATCAACTTATTTTAGATTTATGCAAGGCTTTGGCATCTTTACAAAGATACCAGGAAGCATTTGATATCATTAAACTGATTATGAGATTGGTTCCCCACAAAATGTCTGGTGAAAGGAAGGATGAGTTTGTGACCCTAGGTGCTCAAGTGGCATTGAAACTGATGGATCCTAAACACGCGTACGATTTTGTACGAGACATTGTTCAACAGCGTCCTGACAACATGGCTGCCTGGAATTACTACTATCATATAATATCGAGGATGGAGATTCATCACTCTAGGCATTCCAGATTTTTGAACAGAATACGAGATGAGCACAAAAATTGTGTTCCACCCATAATTATTTCAGGTCATCAGTTTACCGTTGTCAACCAACATCAAGCAGCTGCAAAAGAGTACCTAGAAGCTTATAAGCTTCTGCCAGATAGTCCCTTTGTCAATCTCTGTGTAGGCACTGCTTTAATTAACTTAGCCCTGGATGTAAGACTAAAGAACAAGCATCAGTGTTTGGCACAAGGCTTGGCATTTCTATACAACAATCAGCAGCTTTGCGGAGATAGCCAAGAAGCCTTGTACAACATAGCCAGGGCATATCATCATGTTGGCCTTGTTTCTTTTGCAGCTTCATATTACGAAAAGGTACTTTCTACTTCTGAAAAAGATTATCCTGTTCCCAAGCTTCCTTATGAGCATCCAGATCTCACAAAAAATCGAAAGCCTGGTTACTGCAACATTCATCAAGAAGCAGCTTACAACCTGCACCTGATCTACAAACAAAGTGGGGCACATGATCTTGCCAGGCAGGTTTTGCGAGACCACTGCACCATATGAAAAATTATACAGAAAATCTGGATGTAAATTTGTTAGTAATCGCGATTATATTGCAGTCCTGTTTATACAGTCGTTTTGTCATATGAATGGAACTTTCTCTCTTTTTCCTTGCTTATTTAGTGCGTCTTTGGATGAGTTTAAGTTTAGACCTGTTTCCACCGGGGAACCTTTGAAATCATGTACAACATTGTTAAATATTTGGCACTCTCTTGAAATCAATTCTAAAATGACATAAATTTTTAATTCTAATTCTATCATGTATAATTCATAATCTGTTGACATTTTTTTACTAATTCAAAATAGCTTCTAATGCAACCATTTTTATGACTGCTTGCAAAAATATAAATCTTGGGATGTCATTTTTTTTTATTGGTTATATTTTTTGTGGTCTTATGTTCTCTTCGATTACCAATGAAATGATATTTGAAACCAAAGTTTGGTCTTTGCCCTAAACATGTCTCTGTCTTGACGTACATGTCTCGAATGTCAGCTAACTACAAATAAGGTGCATATCTGCAAAACCCTTATACTAGGAGTTGACACTTGTAGCCTACTTAAGCTGTGTGGTTGCTTTACAAGATGCAGGTTTATTTCGGGAGATTCAGAAATCAAATGTTACTGATAAAAAATTGCAATATACTGAAAGAGCAAGAGACTTCCAAGTGCAACGTGAATACAGTCACCGACTATATTGAATATGAACGTATTGCTCTGCAGATTGCTATTCTTAATGGCAAAGAAAGGTTAGTACACAACTCTTCCTATGGACTTACAAATAATCATCCCCCAATTAGATTTTCGCATCCTACACTCCTATTTATGAGGAATCTGGATTGCTTCATTCAGCTCAATGGTCTGAAAATTTGTTCTTGGCATTGCAGTATAGGCCATGTATTATTGAGTATGTACAGGTTCCTTCTGCCTAAAACTAAATACAAGAATGGCAAGAAAAAAAAGGTCTAATTATGAGGAAATTGTATACAGAGGCCCATGTAGACTTCGCGTGGCCCGTAAACCTGATGTATAATGCTTATTATTTTGGAATCAAGGGTGTGAAACAAAATTTAAAAGTACATCCCCAATATGCCCTGAAAAAATATTCAGTGGAAAAAAAAAAAGAAATCATAAATTGCTTTAGGGGTCTTGCAGACGAATACATCAGATCTCTAACATGCAGAAGTAAAAAAATAACATTGATCTTAGAAGTTATAAAAAATATGCTGTAAAATGATATAATATACCAAGGGAGTGAAGACAATTGGAGGTGCATAAACAGTAAATAAGGTTTATGATTGAAAGCTATTTTCCTCATCGCTTGAGTATGATACCAATGCTTAAAGAAAAATATGATGTTCAACAAAAGTTTTGCCTTATTTTGACTGAGATCACTTCTCTGCAATCACACTCCTGGCACCAACAGAACTTTGTCCCCAGAAAATGGTGCTTGCAACATGGATGCCAAGAACAAATAAAGACACTAATGGTAACTCCAACCTAACCAAAGTTTTGGTTTCTGCATGTGCTAGCATGTGAATGCATATATGTAAAGGTGGATAGATGCTAGTCAGTAGGCAGTAAATTATACATTACAGGAGAACATGACAATCTCACCGCATAGTATCACATATTTTTAGTAACCAGGTTGTATCAGGACAGAACAGTATCTAGAGATGTTTGGAATTTAAAAGCTCTTGTTCCAGCTAAAAGATAGGGTGAGGTTTAAAATTTTCAGTGAACCATCAAACTATAAGTATTAAACCAGAGGTGCATTCTGGGTGGAGCCAAGATTTTGGGGGCAAATAAAGACTACAAAGACTCACCAATTGATATAAAAAGTGTTATGTTCAGCTGAGTGAGTTAAAATATAGTATGATTCAAGCTTAAATCATCTATACTACTACTAAAGGTCAACAAGTTGTAAAAATTTTTGACTACCTTTATTAACCCCTAACAAAATATGTAAAGACTACACTATCAACTACTAAATCACATTTCTAACTCAAAAGTCAGCTAATCAAGAACCACTATAAATAAAATCATTTTATTCCTCACCTTGTTTCCTCTTTAATTACTAACCACCCTTTTGGTTTCTCCCAACGATCCATCAAGTTGTGTTATATGGTTTGACACCCATCGGATCTACTATGCCCTCTAATTTGCATTTATTACGAGTACAAATAAACTTCTAATTTTTTAAAATATACTTGAAGAAACAATAATGACTACAATTGTGTATGCTGGTGTGAGGAACGGCTGGTTGGTTTTGAGTTGCAGGTTCAAAGAATAGCAATTTGCAACTGAAAGGTCTCACCTAGGAGGAGAGATGAGATATGACTGAATTGCTATTGTCATTCTCTTTCTATCTTTCCAAAACACTAAACCTACTAAAAGGTAACATCATCGATTCATCACAATCCAGTCCTATACCCCAAGACCATCGGAAATGATTGGCCAACTGTGTGTGCATATATATATTACTTACACAGATTTTCTCAAGTACTTCAAGTGTGTCCACTTCTGTTTGTTTTCCTAAAAAATTGTTTGTAGAATTAAATTGTTGGTAACAGCTTGATCCTTACCCAAAATTCCTTGCATAATCCCCATAGTACATGGGTCAGTGTCCCTTGGAATTGAATGTTGATTCTTTAGAGTTCATTTTGTTGTCAAAAGGGGGGAAACTTGAGAAGTAATGTTAGTTTGTGGAATTGAAAATTTAATCTGCTTCTTGTCGGTGTTTATATATAATTTAGTCCAATTAGTTTCTTTGGTGTAGGGTTGAGGATATCTTCCTTTGTTTTGTCCACCAACCTGATGACTTGGAGGTTGGTGCGTGTAACAGTTTCACTGCCACGTTGTTAACTTAAGATTAATGAGATTTATGTCGAATCCTGTGCTAATTTTATTGATGAATTGGAGGTTGGTGCGTGTAATAGTTTCACTGCCACTTTGTTAACTTAAGATTAATGAGATTTATGTTGAATCCTGTGCTAATTTTATTGATAAGTTGGTGTCCACTCATTTTCCCAAACCTCAAGAATTTTACACCCATTTGGAATGAAGAGGCAATTGCAGGTTAGCTCTCCCTTTGGGTCTCTATTTTGCCTCTCCTCTTGTCTCTCTTGTTGTCAATGTATATGCTTATGCGCATGTCTATTACCTTATTTGTGCTCCCAGTATTTGTCCCAAAGGATTGGGTAGTTGTAATGTGAATGAGAAATACTGTGAAAGATAGCAAAGTTTACCCCTGCTATGAATTAAGTTATAATTGGGTGGCAGGCTTTTGTATTCCCTTCTATGAATTAAGGTGTTCATTAGCAGAACAATGCAAAGGTGAAATGAGATTTTTCTAAAGCCTATCTCTAGATATTGTTTTTGGCATCGACATCCATGTGGGCTAAAATTTTATATGAAAGCTGCAGCAAGTGTCTTAGCTAAAGATTTGTCTTTCACATTGATTAAATTTGGGTAGGCATGCTGCATTGCTGATGCTTTCTTAACTTACTTTTTCTGATGGCCTACGGTTGCTTCGACTTGTAGGGCATGCAAGGAAGACAATTATGGGGGGACAATATGTTAGGCGGCCTTGTCCTTCCTGTTTGGTCCCTTTGGGGAACTATTGAGAAGGCCGTCTCCAAGCAGGTAACTTGACCTTATTTGCTTCTTTATTACATTGTGTGCTTTTTGCCTGACATTGTATATGCAAATCAGTTAGTAATTTTTTGGCCTTAGTAGTCCCTTGTTAACTATGGATTAGGATAGAAAATTGGTGGTAATCAAGGTCTATATTCTTCTATTCTTATATCTATATATGTCAATTGTTGGTGATATCTCAAAATTATGCTGCAGTAACGAACTTTTGCTGCTTGAGAAAGTTTCTGCACTGTTTACAAGGTTTAGCTAATAATATTAGATCAATTTCATCTGGTTTCAGCCATATTTAGTGCTCTCTTAAACTTTTGAGGGGTTCATTGCCATTACTAGGTCTGGCTTGCCCATGTTTTACCTAGGATGTAAAAGCTTGAAGTCGTCAATATTTGATTTTTGGCTCTGTTTTGGGTTGGGGCCAAACAATGGAAGTGCTGAAAAATCATCAGCGAATAAGACAAAAGTGACAAATGGTAATAGAGTTATTTACCACTTTATGGCAATCTTAAAATAAATTTACCGAAATACAACACTTGTTAAAAAGAAGGGTTGACAACCTCGCTTTTATGGTTGAATTCATTGGACTTCACAACCTCTTTTTGTATATGACTGAAACAATGAATAGTCTTTCCCAACCAATTATTAAAAGCGGAGTCAATAACACTATTTTTTTAAAAATGTCGTAGTTTGATAAATAAGTTAAAAAGTGTCGTATTTTAATAAATTTTTTATAAAATTGCCGTAGAGTGGTAAATAAGTCGATGGTAATGAGACTTGATGTTTGTGGACAAGTAATGTACACTAGAATCATGAATTGATAACACAACAGGGGTCACTTAGAACTGGCATTACCAATCAGCTCGAAATTAAAGCTTTTGGTTGGTGGTCTAAAGTGTGCGCTCCACTTCATTGGGTACTCAAAACACTGGNGTTGGTGGTCTAAAGTGTGTGCTCCACTTCATTGGGTACTCAAAACACTGGTTATTTTTTTTTTATTTTTTATTTCTTGGAGTGTCTATCAGTTGTAAATATTTGATGTGTTTGCATNGCTGGTGGTCTAAAGTGTGCGCTCCACTTCATTGGGTACTCAAAACACTGGTTATTTATTTATTTATTTTTTATTTCTTGGAGTGTCTATCAGTTGTAAATATTTGATGTGTTTGCATAGAGGAGTTGAAAGAAAAGCTTGATAAGCACCTGTTGGCAACAAGGTGAGGCACAAGAGAAGATGAGGTCAAATATTACGCATCTTTTACTTCTAACTTAGCAGACAGTTGCGAATGTTATATGAATAGGGCTGGAGCTTTTACTTTGCTGGGTTAAATTTTGCACAATTTGTATCTTATACATGTCAGTTATCTTGGAAAACCTTGCACACACCCACACANCATAGCAGACAGTTGTGAATGTTAAATGAATAGGGCTGGAGCTTTTACTTTGCTGGGTTAAATTTTACCCAATTTGTATCTTATACATGTCAGTTATCTTGGAAAACCTTGCACACACCCACACACACACACACACAGCACAAATTCAGATAAAAGATTTTGTAAAACTTGATATACCCAATAGATCATATTTAACATGCCCAACAGATCCTGGACAGCAAACTTGTACACATCAATGAACTTTATATNATACCCAATAGATCATATTTAACATGCCCAACAGATCCTGGACAGCAAACTTGTACACATCAATGAACTTTATATCTATGGGTGATACACTTTAACTTTATTCTCCCAAAAAAGTAAATAGTTTGATGGGTTTCACACACACACACACACACACACAGAAGCATGATAAATTCAAGTTTCCCATTAAATGATGAAAGCAATTATAATTTCAGATTCATACTCATTATAAGGAAAATATTAACATGAACATTATCTCAAAATGAATCTTCTAGTTTAGAACATAAAAAGAACAATTTTAGACATCTCCTTACGGATTCACTTGCCCAATGATTAACCTTAATTAATACATAATTTAATTAAGTTAACAGGTCAATTGTGTTAGTTAAACAAAATTATATTAGTCAAAATAAATTAAATTAGGGTTATTATGTGAATTAGGAATAATGTTTTGATTGCTGTTATTTTCAGGGTTTTGTGTGTAAAAGTTACCAACTACTGGGGAACTAATTATCAAAACTACAAATTATAGGGTGTAAATTATTAAAATTACAAATTATAGGGTGTCAATTATCAAAAACTCAAAATAAAAGAGGATTAGAGTGTAAAAACAAAACGACGAACCTTGAAATAAGTGTAATAGCTCAATAAATGGTCAATGAACTGGCCGTTTCGACCCTGCGTAGAACAATTCTATTTTTAGGTGCAGCATATCTCCCTACTGGGAAGAGTGGACTTAATTGCACTCGGTTCAGAATGACATCTTCAAGCTGAACACTGCCTATCTCGCAAACAAAGTACGTGGTTCATAAACAAAAGATGTCCGAGAATACAACACCACACGAATGCATGCATATGTTACATTATGAAACAAACCCTATGTTTTATTACGAAGTTTTCAACAAAAGGGTCTAACAAAGTGCACTTGGTAGCCTTGTCTGCATCTGCTGTCGCTATATTGACGCAATAAACCCGACAAACAAGTATCTGGTGATCTTTTTATTTGTATTCAGATGCTCACATCTTAGAACGCAATGAGCTTTTTTGGCTGGTCTCACCGTCACTGTTTGCTTCCATCAATCGCTGCTTCTGAAACCTTTCTTTGGCTCTGAAGAGGACTGCATGCATTTCATCAAAATGTGGTTTTGTTGCATTCTTTGTATCCTCAACCCACTGCATAACTTTCTTGTGTGGGCCTAATATTCGGTTGCGATCCTTCTCATCCAAAACCTGAACTCAGTAACAAATGTTCACGAGATATATTAATTTCCTCCTGAATAACTTCTTCATTCAAGTGTTAGGGTTCTAAATCAGACCACAAATGCAGTGGAAAGAATCTCCTTTCCACACAACCATAATTTGTAACTGACTGATACGTGAAAGTGAATCCTATGATGGAATCAACAATATGAATGACATATTTCTCTCAGAAAAGAAACAAACAAACTGGAATGCATTCAGTGTTCATACCGATGATTCATAAGCCATTCATGTCATGCAATCCATATCAACATTAAGCAGATATTNTCTCTCAGAAAAGAAACAAACAAACTGGAATGCATTCAGTGTTCATACCGATGATTCATAAGCCATTCATGTCATGCAATCCATATCAACATTAAGCAGATATTAAATTCTAGTAGTAGTAGACGCTAAACTGGCTCAAAGTAAAGAGAGAATCAGTTGGCATGCTGACCAGACATTCTAGACCTTCCTTCAAGTAAATGTATAATACGCTTCCACAAGGATCTAGGTCATTCTGGCAAAACTGTATTGATGAAGATGATGTTCTAATAGGAGATTCTCTAGTTTATATTACTCCAATAGGAACATCATCCACAAAACCCTATTTCTGAATTTTCAGTGGGCTTCGGCTTTGAATCTTTTTGTTTGACTCCTAAGATGATGCAATTTTCTATTTATAATGGTGCTAATAATATCAGTAAGCTACATTCCATTTACCTCAAGTTGCATAATTTCACAAACTAGGCTGAGATCTGCAATGGATGGTTGTAAGCCTCCCAGCAAAAACCTCCCCTTCCCCTGGAGCCAAAAGGATTCAATCCTTGCAAAGGATGCATAGAGAATTTTCTCAGCTTCAGCAGCAGCTTGAGGATTCTTCTGAAGGCCCAGAGCAGGTGCAAGTACAGTATTTAGAACAAAAGTAGCTGAAACGAAGAGTATTATCTTAGAGAGAATCATACACGGATCATCATAAAGGCACAAAGGGAAACAAAATGGCAATACCAATAAATGGTGATAAAGAAAAGAAAATATACTACTAATTGGTTTAATTGGTTGTGATAAAGAACAGCAAATGATACTATCATTTGGTTGAATTAACTTCTCCATTACTGAAACCCCCTGATTCCATTGAAACATGGGTAGTTCTTTTATTTTGATCTAAATTGTTACAAACTTAATTGCATTTCAGCAACTTTGATAAAGTAAATGGCAGACCTGAACCACGGCGTAGATTGGAGTGATGCCAATCCAACACTGAGTTAATCTTAGCTCTTCTGAACAGATCAGCGGGATACCTTTAAGAATGGATAAATGAATTGGTTGAAAAGTATTAATAGAGAAAATGAAATACAAAGAACAAAGAGGAATATAATCCTAGAAAAAAAATAGTAAAACTCATAGAAAAAAAATATACTACTTTGACAAACACTACACCAGCTTAAATGGATGCCATACAAAATTATGCAGTTGGTATTTTAACTTCCGCATTTTGCCACATTTGTTCAAAAAGACGGTGTTTAAGCTCTAAGGAGAACTTGAATGCACGTCCAAACGTATGACTTCGACTGACATTTCACACTAGAACTTAAGGTGTCTTTGTGTCACTTGAATGTCAATGAATAGCAATCAAAAGAACTCCCAGCAACCTAGGAAATACATCCTAAGTCATAATCTTGACAGATACACCTGTAGCCAGTAAGTCATAATCATCCCATACCTAAATTGAAACTAGTGGCAATATTGAATCAACTAATCTTACCAATGATCTGCAACTCCAGGAAATGCGCAGGCAAGATAGATAAGAATTGCATGACTGCAAAGCATATCAATGTCAAGAGATAATCATCAACATGTTACAAGCAGGTTAAGTAACTAGTACGTAGAGAAAGAAAATGCTAGCAGTAGTGTCTTCTAGCTTATATTTGTGACAAGTATCCACATACAACATCAGAAAATGTATAATAAGCCAAATTTTAGTTGCATAACTAACGATGGCTATTCAGAATCAGAACCACCAATCAATGTATGAACTTTTTTTGGATTAAATCAATGTATGACTTCAATTAATACAATTTATGTGGGGAAAAATGATTTTGAAGAAACGTCCTGCTTTGAAAATGACTGCTCAAATAGAGAGGATTGTACTGGATGGAAGCATATTGAGGCAAAACAAACACATTATATTTTAATCTCAAATATAGTCGGTTACCTTGAAAATCTAGAACCTATGCACTAAAGAACACAGTTTTTTTTTAAAAAAAAGTGATAAAGTAAGCAAAAACCAGCAATTTAGAACCCATGGTAGTCAAAGAGAGGTGTCCACAACATCTAACTTTGCATAAGAATATCTGTGGCAGTAGTGAAACTGAGGCAAAGGAAGATAACTTGTAGCAAAGGATGAAACTCAGGTATTTTATATACTAACCCTTAAAAGTGCATGTATGTTCAAATCCAAAAATCCAAATTCCTCCAACAATGATCAATAAATTGCATTGACATTTAACTGAGTGGACCATCTACTGGTCATTCTCTAACAGCAAATTATGTCATTTATCCTCTAACACTGATTCAGAAGCCCATGATAATGTGTGTCAAATGATTAAGTTCAAATCAACCCAAAATAAAAAGGAGCAAAGAAGAAACATTACATACATAACACATCATATCAAAAGACACCTAGAATTTTAGAATACAACCAGAATTTAAAAATAAAATTGCACACAAACACCCACTAACACTTCTAAACATTAACAATATTGATAAATGATAGCTACTAACCCCTTAAATCTTTAATTACCTCTCAAACAGCTTAAATCTTCCATCGACAATCGCCGGAACTTGTGCCATGGGGTTTATTTCTGAAAGGAACCACAGGTAAAGGAAAAATACGACACATTCGTCCTTTATTCATCAAATTTACATGTTAGGTTTTAAGCAAAGAAATTATTGACAGAACAATTCAAAGCACAAATGCCAATTCAAAGCAACAAGAATTGATATCCATATTACTATAATTCACGTAAAAGCAGCACAGCAGGTAGACCATAACTAGCAGTAGCTCACAAAAGCAAGAAAAGAAAAAACCTATAATAGCAACTACAATTACCAAATTCAATAATATGTTTTATTCTATAGCAGATTCCTATCCAACCTCCCCCCATCAACTCAATTCAGCCTCTCTCCCAATGTCCATATGGTTCCAAAATCAAACCATTAGACCCCCAAGCAAACTAAAACCCATGAAACCCCAAAAAGAAAAAAAAACTCCCAAATCCAAGCCAGGTTCAAACCTTATCACCGGATAAATCGGACAGATTCTTAGTGCAAATGTTATTCGAAAAAACACCTTTAAATTCAGGGGATAGATGCTGGCGTTTGGATAGGTCTACTTTGAACTCCTCGAAATCTATTCCATTAATCCTTCACAAATACCAAAAACATGTGGATTTAAGGTACAATATACAGACTAAACAATAGTAAACGAATGAAAAATTGAAAAACCAGAATCGGAAGGAAAAAAAGATTTACTTGCAGAAGATTAGAACTGCTCGAGATGGTTGGGACAGTCGATCAGCGTATACTTTGAGCTTCATACTCTCTCTCTCTCTCTCTGTCGGACACACACACACAGAGTAAATACTGTACAGGCGATCGCTGTCTATATGATTTTATCTGATTCCAGAGCTCCAAAAAGAAGATGAAGATGATTGCGCCAGATCTTTTGGTGACTAAGGTAGGACCCACATAAAAGAATAATGCCATAATGGGGTCCGGTCTATTCTGGTTAGGTGGTGAATTGGGCTTTTGTCGTTCTATTTGATCCAACAACTGGGATTGTCCTTTAAAAGGCCCAGATGTGAGCTAACATGGACTATCCAATTGTCACAATATGGGCAAGATATGATCTGATGGGCCACAGGTCATTTGTCCCAGCCTCATTCGTTTGTCTTCTATTTCATACCTCACGTTCGCACTTAACCACACCATCACCGTCCAATCACCATACACAACCATCTCAATCCTAGATATCTGAACCGTCCAATGCCCAACGAAATTTCAAGACCGACACTTCTGGACGACATGATGCCACGGGAACTCGCCCGTTAGCTCGTGAGTTAGACCTGGGCAAACCGAAGATTCAGATGTGGGGGTTCGATTTTGTTAATGTCTCATGACCTTAATTAATACTTACGAGTCGTGGGTGATTGTAGGTATTTGATTTTTCTCTATGATCAGGTTCAAGTGATCTTGGTCAATCTATTATAGAACCAAATACTCAATTATCATTAATTTTTTTTTTTATATTTACAGAGTATTGATAAGGGTATTACAGAAAAAGAGTCATTTCTAATGAAAAAATAAAATTTAATGAGAATTTGGTTTAGTTGAGATGCACAAGTGATGAGCCTTTGATAATTACGTCGTTGTGTTTAGATTGTGAGGGCTCTCAATCATACAGATAGTTCAATGTATTTATCGATACTTGACCTTAGATGTGGATCATTGAAGACACATTAGTATGATGTACTCTTCCTGTTTAAATCGATTTTCAAAATTCTTTTGATGATCTATGTATATATAATTTGACCAATTGCGTAAAATTTGTGGTAGCAACAAAATTAGGAAAGGTATACAAAAAAAAAATATTGTTTTTTTGGCTATTAGATTTTATTCTATTAGTTTTTTTTATTATACTAAATTAATATTAGATAGTAATCTCGATTTAGTGAGTCATTTCTTTCTCGTTTTTTCAATTGTTAAGTACGGCTAAACGATTCGATTCACGTTCAACTTGGTGCCCAAGTGGACCGATGGTGAACCAAGAGAATGGTGATGTGACCGACAAGTTTCTCGTTTAAAAAAGAAAAATATGATGCCACGTGGAGAAAATTTGTAGCACATACGTGTAAAGTCACATCTTCACATTTCTCACATACACGCAAGAGCTAACGTACAAATGCTCTGCTTTTACCTACTCTGTTTATTTTTATTCCCACCTGCTCTGCTCTTAGGCTACGGTTTTCATTCGGACAAATCTTCGTTTAACAAGGCAATTATCTACCATTTCCAAGCAAACCCAATTTAATTCTCTTTATATTCCATTGATTTCTTTGTTTTCTCAGCCAATTAAAAGAGGGTTTCTTTGTTCTGCATCATCTTGTGATAATTCTAAGAGGTTTGTGTTGTTGGGTTTGCGATCAGGTCACAGTATGGCCAGTCAATCAGCTCAGCCTAAATCAGTCCACGAGTTCACAGTCAAGGTTCGGTTTCTTCTTACATCTTCTTCATCTGGGTCTTCATCTTAGCGTTGTTCTTCTAATATACAGGTTACATATAGATGATTTTATTTATGGATTATGTTGTGATGATTTGCTTGTGAACTTGGGGTTGGTAAATTTAAATTTTTTGGTACTGAATTAGTTCAGTGGAATGAAAAAATATTTTCGTTTGAAATACAATTTATGGGGCGATTGTCTCGATTTCATCGGAGTTCGTGCCAAACCCCCCTTCAAGAGGAACGGAAAATTCTTGAGTAAACTACACATGTGACCCTTAAACTATAATTGTGTCAATTAAGTCCCTGAATTTTTTAATTGTGTGAATTTTGCCCCTGAATTTTTTAATTGTGTCAATTGAGTCTTTCTGTTTCCCTCCGCTAGATTGTATCACTCTCAAGACGATATGACACAAAAAAGATAAATTAACTCAATTGATACAATAGAGAGGTTATGGACTCAATTGATAAAAAAAATATTCAAGAATTTAATTGACACAAGAATTATAGTTTGGTGGTCATGTCTCTAACCATTTATGTCACATGAGTGGTACATTTTATCACTTTCCGTTAGATTTTCTAACGGACGCAAACAGAAAAGCTCAATTGGCATTTGACACAATTGGAGAGTTCAGAGATTTAATTAACACAAAAAAAAGTTTAGGGGTTTAATTGACACAAGAGCTATAGTTTAAGGCCATGTATATAATTTATTCAAAATTCTTTAATATGCTTTTTATTGCAAGGGAGTGGGGGAGATTCGCCTACTATCCATGCCATTCTTCTTTGATAGAATATGCTAATTGGCATTTGGGTCTGGAAACTTTTCTAAAAGTTTGGTGGTTGCAGGATGCCAAAGGGAATGATGTGGATCTTAGCATATATCGGGGAAAGGTCCTGCTGATTGTCAATGTTGCATCACAATGGTAAGTTGTGGCTCTCTCTCTCTTTAATCCCTTTGCTTGGATATAAGAAATCAGTTCCATTATTTTGTGTAGGGAAATTTACAGCCAGGTTCTCTTAAATTTGTTACTTAATTACCTAAATCCTTGACATTTAAAATATTACATACAAACCCCTGAGGTTTGTACCTCTATCATTAATATCTGTTTGTATATCTTACCTCTAAATTCCTAAAATTTGAAGGAAATATCAAATATTTTAAATTTTACAACCAAAATTCATGTTTTATATGTCATTTATTGAAATAAAATTAAAAATAAAAGTTCAATTTTTTCTTAAAAAATCATAATTAGTACTGTTGATGTTAAAATTTAGATGACCTCCACATCAATTTATTAGACTTTGATCACCTGAAAAATAAGTTAGAGATCAAATGGGAGTTTCTGGGGTCGACTTTCCGATACTCAAGTCAGTTAGTAACTCAAAGGTATGAACTGCATTTGAGTGACATATCTGAAACATCTTGGGCTAAATAGACTTTTTACCTTGGGTCAATTTTTCTATCATTAAGTACTAACATATGAAATAAGCCTAATCAACACATTTGTATGTTTCATTATATTATCTATTGACATAAAACCCAAATAAAATCACAATTTTTTGAGAAAAAAATAGTAATCAGTATAAATATATCAAAGAACTTATTTAACACATATTTGCATACAATTATATTATCCATTGGAATAATATTGAAAAATTAAATAAGGAGTCAAACTGTAATGGGTACAATATCCTCTATCTTTAATTGGGGTAATTTGGTCATTTAATAGATTTCGTTAGTTCTGTAACTAATAAAGGATTTAAGTGAAATATTTCATACTTAGAGAGGTCTAAATGCTACACACATATAAATTTTAGGGAGTTTGGTTGCAATTTTCTACTGAATATACTAACGGAAATACAACAGAGGTCTAAATGTTGTGTGTATACAAACTTTAGAGGTTTTGTGTGTAATATTTCGAATGTCAGGGTCTTAAGTGATTAGTAACAAATCTCTGAGAGTTTGAGTGTAATTTTTTCTTTTGTTTATCACCACTGGGAATTGGACGGTGTCCTTTGCCTAGTCAAACAACCGGAAATTTAAAGGCTGATTTTGGTAAACTTTGTTAATAGATTTTTAATTAATTTAAATGCTATTGGATTAGCTTCATTTCGATGTTTCAATTGCTTTGACATAAATCATTAATCAATGAGATTGTATATTTCTCTGATGCAGTGGATTCACCAATTCGAATTATACAGAGATGACAAAGCTATATGAGAAATATAAGGATCAAGGTTTGATTCTGACTTACTCTTCTGGGTAACACTCTTCTGTTGCAAGTGCAAGAAAAGCTTGTGCNGTTTGGTTGCAATTTTCTACTGAATATACTAACGGAAATACAACAGAGGTCTAAATATTATGTGTATACAAACTTTAGAGGTTTTGTGTGTAATATTTCAAATGTCAGGGTCTTAAGTGATTAGTAACAAATCTCTGAGAGTTTGAGTGTAATTTTTTCTTTTGTTTATCACCACTGGGAATNTTTGTGTGTAATATTTCAAATGTCAGGGTCTTAAGTGATTAGTAACAAATCTCTGAGAGTTTGAGTGTAATTTTTTCTTTTGTTTATCACCACTGGGAATTGGACGGTGTCCTTTGCCTAGTCAAACAACCGGAAATTTAAAGGCTGATTTTGGTAAACTTTGTTAATAGATTTTTAATTAATTTAAATGCTATTGGATTAGCTTCATTTCGATGTTTCAATTGCTTTGACATAAATCATCAATCAATGAGATTGTATATTTCTCTGATGCAGTGGATTCACCAATTCGAACTATACAGAGATGACAAAGCTATATGAGAAATATAAGGATCAAGGTTTGATTATGACTTACTCTTCTGGGTAACACTCTTCTGTTGCAAGTGCAAGAAAAGCTTGTGCNATACAGAGATGACAAAGCTATATGAGAAATATAAGGATCAAGGTTTGATTCTGACTTACTCTTCTGGGTAACACTCTTCTGTTGCAAGTGCAAGAAAAGCTTGTGCTTTCTATAGTGTTACAATCATATCATATTTTGCATGCCATTACTCTTTCCGGACTCCGTTGTATGTTTTTTTTCTGATAATTCGCCTTTCGTCCCAAGACTTGGCAATTCAGTTGAGGGTTGGAAACTCCCAACTATTTCAAGTGCCTGCCATTTGTTGCAGCATCTCCTGAAGCCCCCTCTGGCCTCCCCCCTTAGTTTCCTTTTTTGGTCTCTAGCGTTTGAGCATCTAATCCAAAATCAATGGGCAATGTGTGGAGTGATCCCTCAATTATATAAACTAACCTTGGTGGTCCTAATTAAATGTGTGATTTAAGCTCTCTTAACATCTAGATGGTTTTATTTATTCTTGTAATTATTGCAGGCCTCGAGATTCTGGCATTCCCATGCAATCAATTTGGCTCGCAGGAACCTGGAAGTAATGAAGAGATTCAACAGTTCGCCTGCACTCGCTTTAAGGCTGAATATCCCATATTTGATAAGGTAGGAATTGTAGAGAAGCTTCTTGCTTCCTTTGTCAAAGTGAGATTTTTTGACATGCATGCTCTGCTGCAAAAATAGTGACAACTGTTTTTGTTCTCATGCATGCGTGTGTGCGTGCGCACCATGATATCTTAGGAAAATAACTCAAATCCAAACCTTTCAACACATGGAATGAATCACTAGCCTCACGATGAACTACTAATGTTTGTAAAAGTTGAAACACCCAACTGCCAACAGATCTTCTTATCCATTCTTTTGGTTAATTGGTTAAGAAGACCGAGTAAAGCTTTCAGCTTTGTTACTACAGACCTTGTTCTTCTTGACTTTGTGCTTTGGGTCCAGGTCCCTGAGGGTAGGGTTTTGAAAAGAAGAACCGGGGGGGAGGGGTGATTGTCGAGTAGAATGCTTTTCATATATTTATGTTAATGACACATAAATTTCAATGATAGTTATAGAAATAAGTTCACACCAAAACCATGCAAATTTGTTAAACCTTCATCAATGTGTCGTAGGACCTTCATATTTGCTGTAATGCAGTCAGCAAACTCTTACATGTTCTCATGTTAATAGGGTAACTGGACAACAGCTTATATTTGTTTGTTTACAAACTAGATTGACGTCAATGGTTCAAATGCTGCTCCATTATACAAGTTCCTGAAGTCGAGCAAAGGAGGAATTTTTGGAGACGGTATCAAATGGAACTTCTCCAAATTCCTGGTTGATAAAGAGGGGAATGTTGTCGATCGCTATGCTCCCACTACTTCTCCTCTTGGCGTCGAGGTAAAACCATTTATGCTATTACTTCAATTATTCAACATTGTTTAGGCTTTAGCTAGCTCGGAAGCCTTGTATAGGTTAGGCGCTGGACTCATCCGCCTCCTGTTTTTTCTTCTATTTGCAGAAGGATATAAAGAAACTGCTGGGAATTGCTTAGGTCCAGGGAACAGTTTTAGCATAAATAAACCGACATGTTCTTGAATATGAACTACTATCAGCATGTCTGCATGATTTCTAGCCTTGAAACCTGTATGAGAGTTGGAAAAATGNGGAACAGTTTTAGCATAAATAAACCGACATGTTCTTGAATATGAACTACTATCAGCATGTCTGCATGATTTCTAGCCTTGAAACCTGTATGAGAGTTGGAAAAATGTACTATTAATATACTTTTGACTGGTTGAGAATGTGATATTAGTGTGTGTGTGTGTGTGTGTGTGTGTGTCTGTTTTCCCTATAAATTTGAGATTGCATCATANATTGCTTAGGTCCAGGGAACAGTTTTAGCATAAATAAACCGACATGTTCTTGAATATGAACTACTATCAGCATGTCTGCATGATTTCTAGCCTTGAAACCTGTATGAGAGTTGGAAAAATGTACTATTAATATACTTTTGACTGGTTGAGAATGTGATATTAGTGTGTGTGTGTGTCTGTTTTCCCTATAAATTTGAGATTGCATCATCCGACTCCTCCCGGGTAAGTGATATACTGCTCGATATTGTGAGTTTGTGAAAATCTGTAAATAAGTAGAAAAAGAGAGAGTACTTAAAAAAACGTTACAACCCGAGACCTATATTTTCATTTCAAATGCCTGACAGATGATGCTTCCTTGCCGAGTCTCTCTCTCTGNCTGTTTTCCCTATAAATTTGAGATTGCATCATCCGACTCCTCCCGGGTAAGTGATATACTGCTCGATATTGTGAGTTTGTGAAAATCTGTAAATAAGTAGAAAAAGAGAGAGTACTTAAAAAAACGTTACAACCCGAGACCTATATTTTCATTTCAAATGCCTGACAGATGATGCTTCCTTGCTGAGTCTGTCTCTCTCTGGAAAGAATATTGAGAGTAATGGTGATATCACGTTATTATTGTCACTGTCACGTGGTGTTAATATTTAGTAAAAATATAATAAATAAATAGGTGGGCCGTGGATCTCACATATTATAGTAATAATCTTGTATGATGATATCATATATTAAAGATAATGTGGTGTCACCATTAAACTCAATGTTTACTCCTCTCCCTCTCTCTCTCTCTCTCTCTCTCTCACACAGATGTGTGACAAGTAGACATTCAGTGCAGTTATATGGTTGGATCCCAATGGGTCTTGTTAAAAAAAAAATGGGAATTGCTAATCCAAGGATAATTTCGTAATTTGGGCCGTCTTCGAGGTTGTTAAGAGTATTTCCAAATGGAGATGTCAAATTTAAATTAAAAGTTTGTTCAAAAAAATAATTAAAGTAAAAGGTTTATGTGATATTTTGACACGTAGATTTTGACATCTCCAACTAATTGTACTCCTATGGGTTAATTTGTTTAGTGAAATTATGTTAGAAAATGTAAGAAGGAGAAATTTTTAAAATTTTTTATATGTTTTATTAGCATGAAATAAAAAATAATTTTTTTTTATACTTAGATTTTTTTTCAATTAATCAGCTTTTTTTTCTTGTTAAAAACACAAGTAAATGCAATAAAATTTTGATTTATAACTAACTTCTCATTTTGTCCTTATTTTTTTAAAAATATTTTATTAGCTATTAACTTAAAAAAATCGTGGTAAGAATTNTAACTAACTTCTCATTTTGTCTTTATTTTTTTTAAAATATTTTATTAGCTATTAATTTTAAAAAATCGTGGTAAGAATTTGGTTAACCATATAATTTGACTTAAAGATCTTCGTATTAATACTTGTCTCAAAATTAGGTTACGAGCCACTATTTTAAAAAATTTTAACTTTTAATTATAATACATATTTTTTTTCCTTTTGACTAATCTAATATAATTAAGGATAATTTAGACAATTAAATTTTTTTTTTGTAATTGTCCATTCTTTCAAACAATAAAATGAATTTTTTTAAAAACTTTCTTGCAAGTTTTTCAATCTAACTAAATACATGCATGAAAAATATTTTTTCTTTCATGTTTTTTTCTTTCACTTCACTTTCTATCGTTTTTACTTGTCATCATTATTTTCTTCTTAACCAAACGAACCCTAACCGATATGTCAAAATTATTTATTTTATTATATCTTTATTTTTGAATATCGTTTTAAGTACTTGGAAAGTTTTGTATTAAAAAATTGAATGGGATCATTCACCCATTCCTTAAATCTCATTTCTCACCCTAATTAATCATCTTATTTCAAACTATGAAGTTCAATCCATCTATACCTACTTCATTAGCTACTAAACCCACCCAGTCTATATTCACTAATTAAAAATAAAATTCATTTAATTTTATTTTAACCTACTATATAAGCAATGATCAAAATTTTATTTCAATAGATTATTTTAATACGAAAATATTTCAGAAATAGAATAAAAATTACTAATTATTCTTAAAATATTAGTCAAAAAAATGCCAAAAATATTTTAAAACAATTTAAAATATTCCAAAAGGTATTGATAAAAATATATCAAATATCTCAAAACATCTCGTAATAATTTATCACTCGCGATGGTACCCCCAGCTTATTCAGACCAGAAGATATCCATCCACCCCCTTCACTGTCGGGCACACCCAGAGCACTCCAAACTACTGCTGAGGCGTCGACAATGTTATTCGCGCATGGTGGCTGGTACGCATGATCAACATCACAACCCATAGTCGAGTCACACTCATCAACCACCATGGCTTTAACGCTCTTCCCATTTCCATGGATTGTTATTGCACAGGATAATTCTTGTAATAGTATGAAACAAGCGATCTCTAAACTGGTGAACTTAAAATAACAAGTTCAAAAAAAAGAGGGTCAGGTGAGCGCCCGGCTAATCCCCTCCGAAACTTAAGTCAGTATAAATTCGAAGGATTTTGCTCAATGAACTATTTTTCTGATTCAAGTTTGAGTACCTTTGTCCATTTTTTTGAGGAGTATTTATACCTGAACTAACAATAATTGTCAAAGATCTCTAGTCTCATCTGAACATTTTACATCTGACACACCATTCTTCGTGCAATGAGTGTTTTTTACTCACGTCTCCTCCAATTGAATGCTAGAAAAATTGGGTAAATGCTCGGCCAAATACCGAGCATTCATGCCACTCCCCGAGTACCCAAATCCCCCAGATCGACATCCGACATCAACTAAGCATTGAATACTCTGGGGGAAACAGTTCATCGGGGGAGCTGATCACGTCATCTCGGCGCATCAGCCATTAATGCTTAGCCATCATGACAGTAGACTTAGACTCCCAGAGGGCAGGTGCTGGCAGACTCGCATCTATTTGTCTTGTCACTTTCACTCATTTCGTCATAAATGAAGGGTCACATCGCATTAAATACGATGTCAGCTGTCGTACCCAGCTGTTCAGTGTCACCATACCTCGGTTTACTTCCTCGGCACCCTCTGGACATCCCAATGGGTTCATTATTCCATGTGTCGACTCGAGGGTTGTAGAGCCACCTAGAGTCCCGCCAACTGCCCCCCAGTCGCCATCCTTTTCGCAGTGCAAGACAAGTGGCGTAAAGGGATTAAGTGCTCCCTCATCACGCCTTATTAATAGCGACGGTTACTTGCACGTCTGGTGCCGCCCTTTTCAAACGCCCTAATGATGACCAAATTTTTCAATTCTCGTTCCCTGTGAGACAATATAAATAGAAGGTTTTCATACCTTCTCAGAACTTTTGCATCCTCAACCTCTCTTCAACAATCAGACCTCGAGTGCTCCTCTGTTCTCCTTCGAGTTTCCTTCGTCCTCCGAGCTATCTCTTTGAAGACCACCTTCCTATAAGTACTTTCACTAGAGCTTTTTCTCTCTTCATTTTTGCTACATTTCGTCCTTTGAGTGCCCACCAATGGCTAAAACTAGTAGAACCAACGGGGAGACGTCTGTTAGGGCTAGGACTACCCACAAGATGAGGAGAACCCAAGTGACCGATGAGAATATTCAAGTCTTTAGGATTAGGTACCACATCCGTGAGCCTGTCTTCGATTTCCCCTTCAACCCCACTCACCATAGGAGGGATATGAAAAATGTGGACATGATGCCTTTCTGGATGAAAGCCATCATGGAGGGAGGGTTAACCTTCCCCCTCCATCCCCTGTTGCTGGGAGTGTTGATGCAACTAAAGCTTTTTTTCTTTCAATGTGGGATTAACTTCTTTAGGATTGTGATGGGCGTAGTCGCCTTAAACGCTCGGCTGGGGACCAACTTAGGAGTAGATGAAATTTTATTCTGCTACGACCTGAGGCTAATCACCGGGGGACGATATTACCTCTAGGCTCTAGACGCCTCAATGTATTTGGTAACTCACATGTCCGACTCGGACAAGGGGTATGTAGACGATTTGATCATGCTCAGCAGAAGTTGGGAGAAAGGGACTGGACCCAAGTATAACGGATTGTACTGTCCCAAAGTGTCGAGGGATGAAGGTGTATTTTCTTTCTGACTTCTTGATTTTGCTATTCTTGGGTCCGAGGGATGCACTGATTTTGCTTTACTTTTGCAGAAGGATATCGCCGGGACGCCGCTCAATCGTTGAGGTCCCAAGTTCGGTTTGCCAACCACCTAAGGGTTTGGTCCTTGAACCTAGTTGAGCGAGAACGACGCATACTCTCCTCGGCTACACGCCGACTTACAACCGATTCTCCCAGATCCTACCTCCTTTCAACCCTTCTGTTTGGGAAGATCATTCCTCGTCGGAAGAGAAAGAATTCGAGGAAGATTTCGAAGAAGAGTCTGATCATCACGCTCCCGAGCCCCTTGCGCCTGACATGTTTAATCCATCACCAGTCACCGCTGCTACAATGGAGGTCGTCGTCGTGGCAAGGAGAGCCAGGCTCACTGGGCTGGCCGGGCCTTCCAACACTGCCCCCATCATCCCCCTGCCTAGTTCTCCTTGGAGGCAACCGCCGCCACTGCCACCGTCGCCGCCGTATACGTAACCATCCAGGCACCCGACCGTGCCGACTAGGCAAAGGCCCCAATCTCAACAAGTCCCTGCTCCGAGAGACTGGCTGAGGGACAGGAATGCCTGGGACGTCGAACAATCTGAGGAGCGTTATGTTAAGCGACGACATGACGCCCCGGCCCTGGGCCTGTCTGTCTCAAGCGAGTGGGTCCCTCGGGGCGAGACTAGGAGCGACCGCCCTGTTTTAGAAGCTGACTCGATCCTCCAGTCCCCCGAAGTGGCGTTTGCCATTGCGGGGACACTTTAATTTGATGCCGATATGGCCGTGTACAAAGGTTACTCGGACAATCGGCTTCTGATGAGCACTATCCAAAATAATCTGGTGGTAAGTTTAACACTTTCTCGAGTATTCCTTGCACTATTTTGGTTGTTCCATAATATTCCTCCTTTTTTAGGCCAGACAGCAGGTGGGGGCCATAATCGAACGTTTTTGGGAATATAAACAAGAGGCGAAGAACGCCGAGTGAGCCGTAGCTGCTAAGGATGACCACATCCTTAAGGTCGAGAGGACCCTTAGCGACCAAACCAAGCACATCTCCAAGCTCATCCGCCACCGAGATACGGTTCATGCCAAGCTAGAAAAGACCAAGGCGGGTGAAGTTACGATGATAAAAAAGGCCGAGGAGTACAAGCCACGAGTGTCCTTCTTCGAGGCCAAACTGCAAGAGTCTGAGTCTGTAATCAACGCTCTTACTCCCAAAGTGGACTCCTTGACAACAAAGAAGACAGGGGAGAAGGAAAGGCTGCGATCGAAATGTCAGAAGGTGTGGGCGGCCACTCAAGACTAAATGGTCCCTGTTTTCGAGGAAGCAAAAAAAAAGGCTTTAAAGAAGGTTGGGACGCCGCCCTTCATGCCTGCCACGTCGAGGTAGGCTCAGACTTGTTCGCCATACACAATCTTCAAATGGAGGCCGATGACAAAGCCCTGGACGAACAAGTCCGATCTGACCTAGGTGACCACGTGAAGGCAGAAGGGCCGGTCGGGCTGAAGCTGGGAACGATCCCATCACACTCAACGACGATTCTAA
This sequence comes from Ilex paraguariensis, assembly GCA_963454935.2. NCBI lineage: Eukaryota > Viridiplantae > Streptophyta > Magnoliopsida > Aquifoliales > Aquifoliaceae > Ilex > Ilex paraguariensis. The sequence goes on along the minus strand of CAUOFW020004292.1, from coordinate 386,978 downwards.
CCAACCTTCTCCTGTCCTTCCGTCTTTGCCACCTGCCAAGCCAACAAATGATCTTCCCCCTCTGCCCCCAATCATTACTGAGGTGCATGATACCGAGCTAGATGAAATATTGGGGGTCAAGGACGAGCTACAAAGGCGACATGGAAGTCTCGATAAAAGTGGAGCCGGGGAGGAATGAGCCGAGGGCCTTAGTAGTTGGTAGCCTGTCATTTTTATGTCCCGTATTTGTTTTGTAGCTCTTCTTTGTACAGAATTTAGTTACTGTTTATATGCTTGGGGATGCAAAGCCCCTTTTTGATCGCAATGAACTTCATTTTTCTACACGTGTCTTTTCTTTCCTGCATCAATCGTGTTTAAAAGAAATAGCATTGACGTTACGTCAATAAGGACCTTCTAAAGTAGCAAGGTTTCACGTTGAATTCATAAAAGTAGACTCGTCGAACTTGCTGTTGTCTTTGGACCCCTCGGGACCGAGTGTATATGGGGGTGGAGTCTTACACCTTTCGGGGTCGTACCCCTAACGACCGAGCGTCTGGCTCATGTTAGTAATTTGATGGCGTTGCTCCAAGGGAGGAGTTTTACACCCCCTCGGGGCCATACCCTTAACGACCGAGCGTCTGGCTCGTGTTAACAATTTGAAGGCGTTGCTCCAAGGGTGAAGTCTTACACCCCTTGAGGTCATACCCCTAACGACCGAGCGCCTGGCTTGTGTTAGTAATTTAAAGGCGTTGCTCCAAGGGTTAAGTCTTACACCCCTCGGGGCCGTATCCTTAACGATCGAGCGCCTGACTCGTGTTAATGTAACCATGAAGACTGAAACCTGATTTAGTAGTAGTATTTCTTTAAATTTGATATTTCTATGGTCGGATTACATCGTCAGCGTTCATATTATCAAATCGATATGCGTCTGTGCCCCCCACAGAGATCACCTTATAAGGGTCTCCTAATTGGGACCCAATTTTTCATCAGTAGACTCGCGCGTATTGCCCACCACTTTTCGTAGTATCAAATCTCCGACTTGGAAATCTCTCGTTCGAACCTTCTTCCGGTGCTGCCGTGACAATTTCCCTTGGTACCTCGCCAACCTGATGGATGCCGATGACCTCCTTTCCTCGACTAAATCGAGATCTCTAGCGAGAATTTGATCATTATTTTCCAATTCGAAGGCTCGACTCCGTATTGTTGGGAGCCCAACCTTCAAGGGGATGACAACCTCGACCCCATATGTCAAGGCGTATGGGGTTTCTCCCATCGAGGTCCTCGGCGTGGTCCTGTACGCCCATAATACGTTAAGTAACTCCTCGATTCCCCTTTCCTTTTGCCGCCTCAAGTCTCTTATTGATTCTCGCTATACTGTTTTGTTGGACACCTCAGCCTGTCCATTACATTAGGGATAGACTGGCGTAGAATAGTAATTACATATTTCGTACTCTGAGCAGAATTCTCTAAATGGACCATTGTTGAATTGAGTCCCATTGTCAGAAACAATAGCCCTGGGGATTCCAAATCAGGTGATGACGTTCTGCCACATGAACTTTTTCGCCTCCACATCCCGAATACGGCTCAAGGGCTCAGCTTCGATCCATTTGGTGAAGTAATCAGTTGCCACCAGTAAGAATTTCTTGTCTAGTGCGGATCTTGGGAGAGGTCTGACAATATCCATCCCCCATTGTGAGAACGGCCAAGGGCTTGTCAGCAAGTTCATATCTCTAGCAGGTTGGCGGATAATGGGGGCAAACTTCTGACATTTGACGCACTTTTGCACATAACTCTTCGCGTCTTTTTACATATATGGCCACCAGTACCCTTGCGTCATTGCTCGGTGCGCGAGAGACCTTCCGTCCATGTGTCTTCCACACACCCCTTCATGAATTTCTTATAACAGGAGTTCCACTTTGTCTTCGGGGACACAAAGCAACAGCGGTCCCGAGAACGACTTTCTATACAGTTGTTGATCCTCTAACATCTAGAATCTAGGGGCTTTGAGCATAATCTTCCTGGCCTCTCTGACTTCTTCAGGAAAGACTCCTTCCGTTAAGTATGCAATGATAGGCTTCATCCATCCTGACGGTGTTTGCATTACAGTTGGCAACACTTATTCGGCCTTTTTGTTTTGTCTATGCTCGGACTTTCTCGGGTCTCAATAAGTATGCACCGGGTCACCTCCGAGGCCAAAGCCGAGGCCAGACATGCTAGTGCGTCGGCATGGGTATTATGATCTCTAAGAATCTTGGAAACTTTCATTTTTTCTAACTTTTTCATCCTGAATTTTGCCTTCTCATGATATGCTTTCATTCTGCTATCCCAGACCTTGAAGTCCCCATTTACCTAGTTCACGACCAGTTGGGAATCGCAAAAGATTCGAAGGTGTCTAACTCCAATCAAGCATGCGACATCCAGTCCTACTAGCAACACCTCATACTCGGTTTCGTTATTAGACGCCTTGAATTTTAATTTGATTGTCCTTTCAATGATGAACCCTTCTGAGTTGACTAGCACAATACCTATCCCTGCCCCCCTTGCGTTCGAGGATCCATCAACATGAAGATCCCAAACGTCTCTTGTTAGATCCTGTGACACTGGTGGGGGCTCGGACGCAAAGAACTCGACGACAAAGTCCGCCAAGACTTGTCATTTTATTGACATTCGAGGCTTGTACCTGATTTCAAACTCTCCGAGCTCTACAACCCATTTGGCAACCCTCCCGGACATATCGGCCCTGTGAAGGATCGGCTTGAGAGGTCGATCTGTAAGGACATCTATGGCGTGAGCCTAGAAGTAGTGTCGAAGTTTCCTCGCCGAGATTACCAATGTCAAGACCGATTTCTTCATTAGAGAGTACCTTGTCTCGACGTCAAGCAAGGTCTTGCTTATAAAATACATGGGTCTTTGGGCCCCTTCGCTATCCCTGACCAGTGCTCCACTAACGGCGTCTCGAGATATGGACAAGTAAAGGCCAAGCACTTCCCTTACCGCTAGAATAGATAAAGTCAAAGGATTTTTCAAGTACTCCTTGATCCCTTCAAGAGCTCGATCACATTCCTCGTCCCAAACCCCTTAGTCGCCCCCCTCAACTTGGCAAAAAATGGTTTGCACGTATCGGACGACTTGAAAATACATTTGTTAAGGGCTGCCAACATCTCGACCAATTTCTGAACATCCTTAATGGTCCTAGGCGTCTGGATATTCTGGATTGCTTGTATCTGCTGGGGGTTCGCCTCGATCCCCCGGTGAGTAACCAAATACCCCAAAAACTTACCTGAGCTCACTTCAAATGCGCATTTTGAGGGGTTTAGTTTTAGGCCATACTTTCGAAGGATGGTGAATGTCGTCTCGAGATCATAGAGATGGTTGGCCCCCTCTTTGCTTTTGACTAACATGTCATCAATGTACACCTCCATCGTGTCGCTGAGTTGGTCTTTAAAAATTTTGTTCATCAAATGTTGGAAGGTCGCCCCAGCATTCTTCAACCCAAAAGGCATCACTGTGTAACAGTAGATCCCCTGGGGCATGATGAACGTCGTTTTCTCCTGATCTGATTCATGCAAGGGAATCTGGTGATATCCAGCCCGAGCATCCATAAAAGTGATGCGCTTGTGGCTGGCTGTGGCATTTACTAGCTGATCAATCTTAGGTAAGGGGTACTCACCCTTGGGGCAAGCCTTGTCAAAGATCTCCAGTCTCATCTAAACATCTTACATCTGACAAATCATTCCTCATGCAATGAGTATTTTCTACTCACGTCTCCTCCTATTGAATGCTAGAAAAATGGGATAAATGCTCGGCCAAATACAGAACATTCATGCCACTCCCCGAGTACCCAAATCCCCCAGATCGGCATCCGACATCAACTAAGCATTGAATACTCGGGGGGGAACAGTTCCTCGGGGGAGCTAATCGTATCATCTCGGCGCATCAGCCATTAATGCTTAGCCATCATGACAGTATGCTTAGACTCCCAGTGGACAGGTGCTGGCAAGCTCGCATTTATTTGTCTTGTCACTTTTACTCATTCCGCCATAAATGAAGGGTCACATCGCATTAAATACGATACTAGCTGTCGTACCTGACTGCTCAGTGTCACCATACCTCGGCTTATTTCCTCGACGCCTTTTGGACATCCCAACAGCTTCATTATTCCATATGTCGACCCGGGGGCTATAGAGCCACCTAGAGTCCTGCCAGTTTGCTAAGTCTGCATGGTATCAAGTAGTTTTATTGAGAAAGGTGGGTCCTATGGAATCCCAAAAACATCGAGCTGAGAGGCTGCTTTGTAAATCATGACTTCGATAAAAATGAGGGTTGTATATAAGATGCCAACCCTTTTGTTTCGAGGACTGTCTATACTCAGACATGCTCAAGCTCATATTGTCCCATGACAACTCAAAACCCATCAACTACATATTCACACCTCTTTCTACATCTCTGTCACATTCCACATGAAATTAACGGGTTTAAATTATTTATTTTTTGAGATGGATTCAAAAAAACATGATATGTTAGCATGAGTAATAAATGAATCAAATTAATGTAAAAAAAAATATACGTGATTTCGGACAAGTAATCGTTGTAGAAAACTTAGGTCCACATTATTTTTGGTGGAGAAAATTTGTTACCAGACTGAAAAATTATAGTATTTGGATTTTTTGAGACAAGTTTTTTGCAGTAGTTCACCGTCACAAAAAAAAAAAAAAAAAAAAAAAATATATATATATATATATATATATATATATATATAT
>CAUOFW020004292.1:370767-382182 GCA_963454935.2 Ilex paraguariensis | reverse complement strand
ATATATATATATATATATATATTGGAGAAAAAAAATTGTGACAATAATACTGTCTTAAAAGGTTTACTTACTATTACAAATACTATTTCAGACGAGTTGTTATCGCTATAAAGATTTTTTGAACCTCTATTTACTATGGCAAGTTATTATGATGGCATGTCTCGTCATTATAAGCAGAGTCNACCCCCAAAAAAAAAAAAAAAAAAAAAAAAAAATATATATATATATATATATATATATATATATATATATATTGGAGAAAAAAATTGTGACAATAATACTGTCTTAAAAGGTTTACTTACTATTACAAATACTATTTCAGACGAGTTGTTACCGCTATAAAGATTTTTTGAACCTCTATTTACTATGGCAAGTTATTATGATGGCATGTCTCGTCATTATAAGCAGAGTCTCAAAAAATCTTTATGACGACAACAATTGTCTTAAATAGTATTTGTGATAATAAATAAACTTTTTATGTTAATATTACCACCACAGATAAAATAAAATGAAAACTTCTTTTTTTCTTCGAAACATATTTTTTTTTGTGACGGTGGATACAGCTGTCACNGATGGCATGTCTCGTCATTATAAGCAGAGTCTCAAAAAATCTTTATGACGACAACAACTGTCTTAAATAGTATTTGTGACAATAAATAAACTTTTTACGTTAATATTACCACCACAGATAAAATAAAATGAAAACTTCTTTTTTTCTTCAAAACATATTTTTTTTTTGTGACGGTGGATACAACTGTCACANTTATGTTAATATTACCACCACAGATAAAATAAAATGAAAACTTCTTTTTTTCTTCGAAACATATTTTTTTTTGTGACGGTGGATACAGCTGTCACAAAAAAAATGGCAAAAGACTCTAATTTTTATGGTGTGTCGTCAGGACTTTTGGGACCAACCTCTGCTTTGGTCTTTGACTTAGAACCACCATAAACAGAACTGCATACAACCGCCTGCAGGCTGCAGCAAGCAAATAACTTAAGCAATTTGTGTGTTCTTTCTCACCATACAATGAACTCATATTGCTCGAGTTTGGCCACACAACATCCACCTTTGTATGACNCTGCTTTGGTCTTTGACTTAGAACCACCATAAACAGAACTGCATACAACCGCCTGCAGGCTGCAGCAAGCAAATAACTTAAGCAGTTTGTGTGTTCTTTCTCACCATACAATGAACTCATATTGCTCGAGTTTGGCCACGCAACATCCACCTTTGTATGATAGATTGATTGATAGTAAGATCAATAATATTTAGTTTTACAAGATCAATACGTTTTAGGTTTGAAAATTTTGATGACAGGCCACTACAAAAGATTTTAGAATTGGTTGGATTGGAAAAGAGAGAAAAAGGAAAAGGGCAGCACTCACAAGAAGATAATATTGTGTTTATCAGGTGCGCAATATGATAGTGTTATGTGGTGTATATCACCGATAAAATATTATACATTTTTAATTAGTTTATGTCACTTTGTCAAGTTTTTGAAACTTTCTTTGATAAAAACCCAACTTGTGGGTCCAACAAACAGGGGTTCTGACAATTTTTTATTGGGTGTCGGCACCGCACGACGATACTACATGATACCTACTGAAAATAAGTCACGACAATAAGTGGAGTCGGCCTAGCATGCCAATTGACGGCTGTGGCGGGGTTGCATGCTAGTTAGTTGGGTCATCAGCCTATTTATGTGTTTGGGGCGGGCTAGCCCGCTCATCAAGCTAGTCTTGTTGGGTCTCTGATGAACTAGTCTTTTTTTTTATTTGACATATTTTAATGGGTTCTTTGAAAGTCGGTACACCTAATTAGACTTATTTGACAAAAAATACATAGAACAAAATGTGAGTTAAAAAGACATAAATACTCATTTAATTCAAAATCTCTTATCTTTAATGCACCTACATACGTGTATACTTGTTCATATACACGTATATACGAATATATATAATATACTTGTCTATATACATGTATATACGAATATATATATTTATTTATACACACATACACACATATACGAATATATATACTTATTTATACACACACACACACATATATGTTGTTAAATCTCTTATTTAAATTTTAAATTATCTTTAATGCATCTTGATTCATGTATTTTTTTTTTTTGAAAAGTGATTTTATTTTCAAATTATATTTAATGCACCTTGATTCAAGCATTTTTTTTTTAAAAAATAGTTTTATTTTTAAATTAATTTAATATCCGAATAATATAATAGTATAACAATAACTGTGTAACAAATATACTATAACAAAAATAGTATTCAGTAGTTTTGTGTATATAGTAACAAATTCCAAACGAAAATGGACAATTTTGAATGAAATTATATGAAACTATATGTTTGACAAAATGTATTAGTACAATATTTTGTATAAATAGCTTGTTACATTATTATTGTTATACTGTTACACTTTTATTGTTACACTGTTACACTTTTATTGTTACACTTTATATTGTTACACTATTACACTATTTAGATATTAAATTAATTTAAAAATAAAATCACTTTCTAAAAAAAAATGCATGAATCAAAGGTGCATTAAAAGATAATTCTAAATTTAGATAAAAAATTTAACAACAAGTATATATGAGATTTTTGAAAAGTCATCTCCACACCTTAGCAGACCTCATTATACTCACAAACCTCCTTTAGTTAATACATATTCTAGGTTTAAGGAAGAAGAAGAAAAGGATAGGGAAGATGATTTTACTCCATCACCCACTGCTTCTGATCTAGAAAGTCTTAAGCCTAACCCAGATTTAAGTCATCAACTCTATGTCATAAATACAAAACGTAGTACTTTATTTCTACCAGACATAGCTAAATTAAAAAGTAGGAAGGTTAAGAATGAACTTAGAAATAANATATTAAATTAATTTAAAAATAAAATCACTTTCTAAAAAAAAATGCATGAATCAAAGGTGCATTAAAAGATAATTCTAAATTTAGATAAAAAATTTAACAACAAGTATATATGAGATTTTTGAAAAGTCATCTCCACACCTTAGCAGACCTCATTATACTCACAAACCTCCTTTAGTTAATACATATTCTAGGTTTAAGGAAGAAGAAGAAAGGGATAGGGAAGATGATTTTACTCCATCACCCACTGCTTCTGATCTAGAAAGTCTTAAGCCTAATCCAGATTTAAGTCATCAACTCTATGTCATAAATACAAAACCTAGTACTTTATTTCTACCAGACATAGCTCAATTAAAAAGTAGGATGGTTAAGAATAAACTTAGAAATAAAGAATTCTTTAAACAATATAATGGACAACAAAGAAAAGAAATTCAAGTTCAATGGATTAAAACAATGCACAAAATTGAATCTGAAATTGAATTTTTTGATTACCTTGACTCTTGTCACAAAGATGTAAAAGTAATTACAAAACATAAATGGAAAACTACGGCTTCAGGAATTGTCGCTTCTAGTCATCCTCCAACCCAAACTTTTACATTTGNAGATGATTTTACTCCATCACCCACTGCTTCTGATCTAGAAAGTCTTAAGCCTAATCCCGATTTAAGTCATCAACTCTATGTCATAAATTCAAAACCTAGTACTTTATTTCTACCAGACATAGCTAAATTAAAAAGCAGGATGGTTAAGAATAAACTTAGAAATAAAGAATTCCTTAAAACATATAATGGACAACAAAGAAAAGAAATTCAAGTTCAATGGATTAAAACAATGCACAAAATTGAATCTGAAATTGAATTTTTTGATTACCTTGACTCTTGTCACAAAGATGTAAAAGTAATAACAAAACATAAATGGAAAACTACGGATTCAGGAATTGTCTCTTCTAGTCATCCTCCAACCCAAACTTTTACATTTAATTCTGCTGACAAACAAATCGTGGCTTCACCATTTAAGATCCCTCCTCCTGAAAATACTAAGGCATCAACAGAACAAGTGGCTTTAGATAAATTTCAGAAGAGAGTAATTGAACAAAACAATTTTACTAATCAAAGCTTAATTGTTTTAGGCCAACAATTAGATAAGATTGAAAACAAAATTGAAAAAATACCTATTTCCCCAAAGAAATTAGAAAAACCTCTAGTAACCCTACCAGAAGATAGGACTAAACTAGGAATTCCAGATCAACTTAGGATTGCAAAGATTGATCAGCTAATTAAGAAATNTGGAAAACTACGGATTCAGGAATTATCTCTTCTAGTCATCCTCCAACCCAAACTTTTTCATTTGATTTTGCTGAAAAGAAAATTGTGGCTTCACCATTTAAGATCCCTCCTCCTGAAAATACTAAGGCATCAACAGAACAAGTGGCTTTAGACAAATTTCAGAAGAGAGTAATTGAACAAAACAATTTTACTAATCAAAGCTTAATTGTTTTAGGCCAACAATTAGATAAGATTGAAAACAAAATTGAAAAAATACCTATTTCCCCAAAGAAATTAGAAAAACCTCTAGTAACCCTACCAGAAGATAGGACTAAATTAGGAATACCAGATCAACTTAGGATTGCAAAGATTGATCAGTTAATTAAAAAATTAGATGCACAAACCGAAACATCACAAACTTCTCAAGTAACTGTAATTAACAAAAATTCTGAAACTGAAACTGAGACTTCCATATCTTCATCTGAGGAAGATATTAAAAGCTTAGAAAAACAGTTCACTGACATAAGTATAAGTGAACCTATTTCTAAAATCAATAAGCTGGTTTTCCCTTCTAGTTCTACAAAAAATTGGTACTCCAAACCCACTCCCCCAGATATTCAATTTGAAGAGAAAAATATTTCTAACCAATTTTCAGTTCAATCAAACAAGCTCTATGAATGGAACATAGATGGATTAAGTGAGCAAGAAATTCTCAACAAAATTCATCACATGTCTATGGTCATTAATAGTTATGTAAATAACCTTAATGATCCTGAACCCCAAATTGTCGACTTAGTTACCTCAGGATTTACTGGAGTACTGAGGAGTTGGTGGGACAATTACCTTACTCCAGATTCTAGGGATGATATTAGAAATGCTGTTGTTCTTGATGATGATGGCATTCCAATTTTTGATGAGAGACTTGGCAGATCAAAACCAGATGGTTTAAACACTTTAATATACACCATTGTCAAACATTTTGTTGGCACACCAAGTAATATTGAAGCTAGGATTCATGACCAGCTTAGTAACCTCAGGTGCCCAACACTTAGTGACTTTAGGTGGTATAAAGATGTTTTTATCAATAGAGTTATGCTTCGCCCAGACTGTAATAAATCATTCTGGAAAGAAAAATTTGTTAATGGTTTACCTAATCTATTTGCCCATAAAATCAGAGAAGCCCTTAGCAAAGACACTGGGATCATAGAATATGATTCCCTGACTTATGGCCAACTTGTAAGTACTATCCAAAAGGAAGGACTTAGGATGTGTATTGATCTTAAGATCAGTAAACAATTACAAAACGATAAAAAGAAAGCCAAATATGAAATGGGGAATTTTTGTGAACAATATGGTCTCCCTCCAGTAGCACCATCAACCTCCAAAAAACTTAAGCACAAATCCCATAAAAAACATAAGTCCTATTCAAAAAACAAATCTTATTATAAGAATAATAAAGATTTACTCACTAAACCTAAATTTTATAAAAAATCCAAAAAGACTATTAAACCAAAACCTAAGAAAACAGGGAAAATGTCTAAATGGTTAAATACCAATAAAGACACTATAACATGTTATAACTGTGGGAAAAAGGGTCACAAAAGTCCCGATTGCCCAATTAAAAAAGAGGTTAAAAAACTTAATCTAACCAATGAAGAGACTGAAGAAATCCTAAAAATCTTCAGACTTCATAATCCGGAAGACTCAGACTCAGACAATTCTGATAACTCAGACAATCCTGATAATTCCCTTGACTCTTCTACACCTTCTACGACAAGCGAACCTGATATTAAATTAGGATGTAATGACAATTGTTGTAAAAAAATAAGAGTAATCACAGAACAAACTGAAGAACAAATTTTAATTGACTTAATCAGTAAAATTGAAGAACCGCAATTAAAATCTAAATATATAAAAAATCTTAAGGATCTGTTTGTCAAAACAGAAAAAAACAAACATCTTATAATAGAAAAACCTTTAATTAGTATTAACAAAACTATGGAAAGATTTAGTAAGGAAAAGAAAAAAGAATTAACCTTACAAGATCTTTATAGTGAAATTAATAAATTAAAAGTTGAAATAAAAGATTTAAAGGCACAAGACAAACTCTTGGCAGAAAAATTAAGTCTTTTATCCGACACTCTTGAGCAAGAACCTCAAGATAATTACCAATCTGACAGTGATAAAACTGATAATTCAACTAAGACACTTTCCCAGCGGATACCCGTAGCCTCCACCTTCAATGTGGAAAACTCTGGTTTAACGAAGCTGCCATCTCACGATGGGTGTCTCCAAACAGAAAATCAAATTAACTCCATCAAAGAAATTAAATTACAAAAATGGTATTTCCAAATCAAAATCATTATCGCAAATGATTTTCTTATTAATACAANAAAAAATCCAAAAAGACTATTAAACCAAAACCTAAGAAAACAGGGAAAATGTCTAAATGGTTAAATACCAATAAAGACACTATAACATGTTATAACTGTGGAAAAAAGGGTCACAAAAGTCCCGATTGCCCAATTAAAAAAGAGGTTAAAAAACTCAATCTAACCAATGAAGAAACTGAAGAAATCCTAAAAATCTTCCGACTTCATAATCCGGAAGACTCAGACTCAGCCTCAGACAATTCTGATAATTCCCTTGATTCTTCTACACCTTCTACAACAAGTGAACCTGATATTAAATTAGGATGTAATGACAATTGTTGTAAAAAAGTAAGAGTAATCACAGAACAAACTGAAGAACAACTTTTAATTGACTTAATCAGTAAAATTGAAGAACCGCAATTAAAATCTAAATATATAAAAAATCTTAAGGATCTGTTTGTCAAAACAGAAAAAAACAAACATCTTATAATAGAAAAACCTTTAATTAGTATTAACAAAACTATGGAAAGATTTAGTAAGGAAAAGAAAAAAGAATTAACCTTACAAGATCTTTATAGTGAAATTAATAAATTAAAAGTTGAAATAAAAGATTTAAAGGCACAAGACAAACTCTTGGCAGAAAAATTAAGTCTTTTATCCGACACTCTTGAGCAAGAACCTCAAGATAATTACCAATCTGACAGTGATAAAACTGATAATTCAACTAAGACACTTTCCCAGCGGATACCCGTAGCCTCCACCTTCAATGTGGAAAACTCTGGTTTAACGAAGCTGCCATCTCACGATGGGTGTCTACAAACAGAAAATCAAATTAACTCTATCAAAGAAATTAAATTACAAAAATGGTATTTCCAAATCAAAATCATTATAGCAAATGATTTTATTATTAATACAGTAGCCCTTATTGATACAGGTGCAGATGTAAACTGCATGCAAGAAGGACTTATCCCAACCAAGTACTATGAAAAAACCATTCAAAAATTAAAATCAGCTAATGGTACAAACATGGATGTCAAATATAAATTACCTAAAGCTCATATCTGCCATGACAATGTTTGTTTTAAAACCTCATTTGTCTTAGTAAAAGATATGACTGATGAAGTGATTCTAGGATTACCCTTTATTTATCTTCTGACCCCGTTTCAGATAACTAATGAAGGATTAATCACCCGACCTCTTAATCAACCGGTTAATTTTAATTTCCTACTCAAACCTGAAGTAAAAGAACTCAGGCAACTTAAAGATGAATCTGTTTCCAAGTACCTTAGAAAAATTAGCCAGATAAATTTTCTTAAACAAGAAATTGATCATAAAAGACTTTTAGAACAACTAAAATGTCCAATCTTAAATGAGAAAATTAATCAGTTCAAAGAAAGACTTGAACATGAAGTTTGCTCTAAGCTTCCTACAGCCTTCTGGCATAGAAAAAAACATACAGTCGAACTTCCTTATATTAAAACATTTAATGAGAAACAANGTTTCTAAGTACCTTAGAAAAATTAGCCAGATAAATTTTCTTAAACAAGAAATTGATTATAAAAGACTTTCAGAACAACTAAAATGTCCAATCTTAAATGAGAAGATTAATCAGTTCAAAGAAAGACTTGAACAAGAAGTTTGCTCTATGCTTCCTACAGCCTTCTGGCATAGGAAAAAACATACAGTAGAACTTCCTTATATTAGAACATTTAATGAAAAACAGATCCCTACTAAATCTAGGCCAATCCAAATGAACCATGAAGTCATGGAAATTTGTAAAAAAGAAATTTCTGAACTTCTTAAAAATAATATCATTAGGAAATCTAAATCTCCTTGGTCTTGTCCTGCTTTCTATGTTGTAAAAAATGCAGAATTAGAAAGAGGAACTCCTAGGCTTGTAATCAATTACAAACCTTTGAATGCTGTTTTGGAATGGATCCGATATCCCATCCCCAACAAGCAAGACCTAATCAAAAGATTAAAAAATGCCATGATATTTTCAAAATTCGACTTGAAATCTGGTTTCTGGCAAATACAAATTGCTGAGAAAGACAGATATAAAACTGCCTTTACCACACCATTTGGGCACTATGAGTGGAATGTTGTTCCTTTTGGTCTTAAAAATGCACCAAGCGAATTTCAAAATATTATGAATGATATATTATCTAATTTATCCCATTGCTCTATTGTCTACATTGATGATATTCTTATCTTTAGTAAAACAATAGATGAACATTGGAAACACCTTCATGCTTTTATAGGGACTGCCAAACATAATGGTTTAGTCATCTCAGCTAGCAAAATTAAGTTATTCCAAACCAATATTAGATTTTTAGGATACAATATTCAGCAGTCTACCATAGTTCCCATTAGTAGAGCCATTCTATTTGCTGAAAAGTTCCCAGATGAAATCCTTGACAAAACCCAATTGCAGAGGTTCTTAGGTTCCCTTAACTATGTTTCTGACTTCTATCAGAATCTTAGGCAAACTGTCAAACCTCTCTATTCTCGGCTCAAAGACAATCCTCCTCCTTGGACACCTGCACATACTTCTATTGTCCAGCAGGTCAAAAAATACATCAAAACCTTGCCTTGCCTTGGAATTCCCTCCATCAATTCTTTCAAAATCATCCAAACTGATGCCTCTAACATTGGTTATGGTGGTATTTTGCTTCAGAAAGAATCTCCTAATTCTCCTGAACAAATTGTTCGTTTCCATTCTGGTATCTGGAACAAAACTCAAATCAATTATTCTACCATTAAAAAAGAACTCTTATCTATTATCCTGTGTGTCTCAAAATTCCAGGATGATATATTAAATCAGAAATTTCTAATCAGAGTTGATTGCAAATCTGCAAAAGATGTTTTACAAAAAGATGTCCAAAATATTGCTAGTAAACAAATTTTTGCCAGATGGCAATCCATTTTAAGTATTTTTGATTTTGACATAGAATATATTAAGGGCAGTAATAACTGCATCCCTGATTTCCTAACTCGTGAATTTTTGCAGGAACCCAATGGCGGACAAAAAAACTACTAAACCCTCGTCTTCCTCCAAAAAACAGGGGGGAACAGGCAAGGATAAACCAACAATTAACCAAATTTTGACCCAAGCAATTGCCTCAGTAAAGAAGGAAGAAGACCCACCTTCTTTGGCATTACTACCTAAGCCGACCTATTCTACCTATGCTTCAGCTAATGCTCCTGGCCATTCTAGTGCCTTGACCATTGCTAACAGGTTTACANAATGGGCTAGCCTACTAAGATTGATACAAGTGTGGGGAATAGTAGCATCTCATACTTGGAGCTTACAATCTGCACAATATTTTTTTTTTTTTTGTAAATGAGGAAAATAAAATGAGTGAATTCTGGAGAGAAGAATTCTTGTCCTTCTTCTTCTGTCTGATCTCCTTATATCGAGAGTGGGAAGAGTGAGGTCCCCCTTGCAATGATCAAGGCTTTTGCAAAGTAAGCAGACAAAGGAAAGGGTAAAGGACAAAAGTCTCTGCTTTCGGTGATAAAGTAGAAGTGAATTGCTTTTACTAAGGGAAAAGCAATCCTGATGGTCAAAAGGCTATCACTAGGGGGGACAGCCACAGGATATAGCCATGTGATGGCCTTATCGTTACATGTGATGGGCAGCTTTTCTGTCCTATTGGGGAGACAGTAGTGATTGAAGCCATCACAAGTAAAGAAAAGAGTCACGGGCTAGCTAAATCTGCAGCATCTAGGTCATCATATCCTTCATACGGATCTTGGGCAAATGGGCTCATGGGTGGAGCTACTGATCCAGAGGATGATGCTGGGGATGATCCAGAGTTGCTTGCAGCTTGGGCTTGCTGGATTAATTCTTGGGCCATTGCAAGCAATTGGGCCGCTGTTGGAGCTTGCTTTGTAGAGTCCTTAGAGGAGGATCTCTTGGGTTTTGACTTGGTCAAACTCTCAGCAACAATCTGTTCTTCTTTAACAGGAGGTGATGCTGAGACCTTGAGTGTTGACATGGGATTTTTTGAAGGAGTAACGGGAGGCAAGGGTTTTGGAGCCACTTGTGGGGCTGGAACCTTGACTGGATAATCCTTCTGAATGGCGTCAAGAATAGTCTGGTATTGGTACCTTGGCCACCATTTCACAGAATATTGTCTGCAAATATGATGATCCATAATTCTCCATTGCCACCTGCAAATCCAAGATATTCTGTACCTGCAGAAAAAGGTTAGTAAAATAGGAATGGGAAATGCGGACTGCTGTTTACTAGGAGGAAATGCAGAGGAGAAGATAAGAAATTGATCATGAAGATCACTAGGAAGAATTTCAATGACGGGGCCATGAATCTGCCACCACCTTACAAACTAGGAGGGAATCTGGCTTTTGAAATTCTTATCAAATTGAAGGAACCAGGAGTGATCTTGAGAAGCACTCTGGTAGAGGATAAGTTTAGTCCATGACTCAATGTAGTCATAATAACTAAACTTAATATTATGTCCAGGAAGTTCTCGGAGGGTAGAAGGGTGAGAACCCCAATCTTTAATGGACATAATGTTCTTAATAAATAGGGAATGGTAGATAGCTACACTAGGGTCCTTTTTATCAGGAATTCCTTTGATAAAAATAGACTGGGTGAAGAAAAGGATATCTTGGTAAAATACAAAAGTTTTTTCAGGATGGGAAGGAACAAAGGTCCATCCTTCTCCAAGATAGGCATTGACCAAATCCAATGTATTGGTTAAATGGGCATGGATTGGTTCAATAGCAAATATGTTTATGACTGGGTTTTTGTTGGTATAATCTGTCGATGGGCCTTTGGGTAGTGGGCCTGATCGATAGAATGGATCAACAAGAAGGCTGGTTGTTGGTGGCACTTGCTGGGCCATTTGGGAAAAGGT
>CAUOFW020004292.1:326189-366464 GCA_963454935.2 Ilex paraguariensis | reverse complement strand
TATATATATATATATATATATATATATATATATATATTTGTACCGCCATTAAATTTTTATAATTTTTGGAATCATTAATAACTTTTGTGGTAACTTGTTCAAATTGTAACTCGAACCCTAAAATTGTAATATGACCAAAAAATTGTAGAGTTTTTGGTTGTAAACATCCTCAAAAAATTTTATCAAAACCCACAAAATTTATAAAACTTGGTGCGATATTTTCGGTATTATAGTCTTCTCCTAATCCAAATAGGTTTGGCACCTGCTAGAGAGAGGAGTTGCACTCCCACATTCATAGCACTTTGCTAAAAAATCCAATTGGATTTCATGGACGATCACGTCTAAATTCCAAGTCTCTTAGATTCAACTTTAAGCAGAAGAATTTGGTAAACCTAACAAGACCATAAAGTTCTATGTCCATATCTACATGAAATTCTTTTCTTTGACACACAAAGTCAAACTTCCCATCAAGGACTCTTTAAAGTCTTGTGGATTCCACCAGATTTGTTGAATTAGTGGAAGATCTTTTAAAGGGGGTCCACCTAAATTTATGATATTTAATGTCCGGTAATACACTGGGAATATAATTGAAAAACATAATCATAGTGGTCAGTGGATTATTTGTGAGCCCCACTGTTATGAAAGTTCAATATCAATATAGTCGCAATATATTCAGTTTTAAATTATATCTCAGTAACATCAGTATGTTGTGTTGATCCTTTCCTCTTACTTTTATGATCAAATCTCTACCATGAGATTTGTATCCCAATAACATCCCCTTTTGTTGGATTTGGGATCTTTTCGAGATTCTCTCCAGTACATTTCCTTTCAATTTATTCTAATGGTAAATTATTCATCATAACTTTCTGNATCTTTTCGAGATTCTCTCCAGTACATTTCCTTTCAATTTATTCTAATGGTAAATTACTCATCATAACTTTCTGAAAAAAAAAAAAATTACTCATCATGTGTTAGTAAAATACACCAATTTATACAGTGAATCTCACTTGAATACATGATGGACGGTTTATTATGGATAAAATCAAAGTAGATCGTATTGAAAAAAAATATGAATTTTAGCTCGTCTACTTTAGTTTCTTGAAAACTATGTGAAGTTTGAAAGCCAGACTATTTAAGCTTGGTAGATTGGGCATTAAGGGTCCGAGTCGTTGAAACACCCTCTCCACATGCTCTGATAAGTTTGCTACATCTTACATTCTCTAGATCCCACGGTGGAGATAGTTTCGTGAACTACACCACCCTCTATGGANTATGTGAAGTTTGAAAGCCAGACTATTTAAGCTTGGTAGATTGGGCATTAAGGGTCCAAGTCGTTGAAACACCCTCTCCACATGCTTTGATAAGTTTGCTACATCTTACATTCTCTAGATCCCACAGTGGAGATAGTTTCGTGAACTACACCACCCTCTATGGAACAGTCTGGGCATTGTTTGATCGCAAGGAAAGAATTAAGTGTTTTCTGGGCAAGTAATTTGAAGATTAAGGGGTTCAGTTTTCAAGATACATGGAAAACCAAGATACCCTAACTCCACTCAGGACTCAAGTTTACTGATCAAATTTAGTTTATAGAAGAATAAATAAATACATGAAGTAATGTACAATGGACAACCCCAAACCAACCAGATCCTATACCTCAACCTTATCTTAAATGGACAAAAAAAAAAAAAAACATGAAGG
Source organism: Ilex paraguariensis (assembly GCA_963454935.2). NCBI lineage: Eukaryota > Viridiplantae > Streptophyta > Magnoliopsida > Aquifoliales > Aquifoliaceae > Ilex > Ilex paraguariensis. Next base: position 364,766 of record CAUOFW020004292.1, on the reverse strand, counting down.
CACAGTATGAGGTAACTTTCCCTTATACTAAGCAAATAACCTATGGCAACACCCAGTTTTGTGCATGCAACAAATTTCATACCTCAGAGAAGTATGCACACCCCCACCCCCATTCCGACCATGTCGCTGAAGGTCTAAAACTCTATGCAAGGTCTCAAAGATTACTACACAAGGTTTCTGTCACTGTGGAGTATAAGGAGAATCAGATGTATGCAACTTTTATCCGCATATGGAGAGATTGTTTCCACGAGAAGGGTAACACCACAACCAAAAATGTTCATTATACATGATTAAGATCACGTGTCTTTAACTATTTCTTCAATCAGATCTCCAATAATCTGATGTTCTATCTCTTTCCCCATAGCGTTAACATCGTCATCCATTAATCCAGACCATGGTGCTGACTGCAGATCTTCGGCCACCATACTCTCAAGACAGTAATAGGGTTTCCCTTCCGGAGGGTATACGAATGGATGAATAATTTGCCACACACAATCCAATAACTTCCGTCCATGTGGAGGTTGCAGCACAGGACCAATAGCCTTTTTCATGAATCTAGACATGGTCAGAGGTTGCCTAAGTACAATTGAAAGTGCTTCATTTGACAAATCCAGCAACAACTTGTGATCTATATTCTTTTCACCATCATCCTCCAAGGACCCTTGACAATCCTTGGTCTTTTTTCTGTAAGACTCTTCCACTTCTTCAAAAACCCGGTAGCTTATTGGCCTTGCCAGCGTGTCCCATCTTGATAAATATCTATCGGATGAACCATCATACAAGCCAGAAGCAATAAGCAAATCTCTTAAGTAAGCTTCTGCATGGCCCTCTAACTCCACCATCTCAGCTTCCAAAGACTGCTCTTCGAAGATTGTCTCATCGGAACCATCAGACTCAAGTTGATTCAGCTGCTTCCGCAGCTCTGTATGATTAGGAAACCAAAAACTTTCAGATTTCTCAGTCACAGTTCTGCAACAATATATTTAAGTGGCTTGGTATCACAAAATAGATTATCTACTACCAATACTCAACACTCATGGGTTATGAATGGCCACAAGATGCTAGAAGCTTTAGCTCTCCTTCAGCATGGAAAACATAAAGCCCACNTGAACCATCATACAAGCCAGAAGCAATAAGCAAATCTCTTAAGTAAGCTTCTGCATGGCCCTCTAACTCCACCATCTCAGCTTCCAAAGACTGCTCTTCGAAGATTGTCTCATCGGAACCATCAGACTCAAGTTGATTCAGCTGCCTCCGCAGCTCTGTATGATTAGGAAACCAAAAACTTTCAGATTTCTCAGTCACAGTTCTGCAATAATATATTTAAGTGGCTTGGTATCACAAAATAGATTATCTACTACCAATACTCAACACTCATGGGTTATGAATGGCCACTCGATGCTAGAAGCTTTAGCTCTCCTTCAGCATGGAAAACATAAAGCCCATNGTTAATATTTAAATCATTATACAACATTATTTATATTATTGCCTTTTGAGATGCAAAAGTATTTTGGTATTCAAGTTTTGTTAACATGTCTTTTTCAATAGTCAGATAAAATATTTAATTCGAACAAAGTGTGATACTTGATATAATTATAAGATAGAATTTTACTAAATGTAATGTTTATTCAATCAAGGAAAAGAATAAATAATAAAACTGAAGCTAAATATCAAATGCTCAAATGATGTTTTATGTTGCCATTAACAACATAAACAAACTAGTCATAAACATAAAATCCGAAGGCCAAAAAATTAATTCCACTATATTAATTGTAATTTTTATCCTCCACTTTCCTTAATTGCATAATTTAAAATTAATTTCTACCCATTATTAGAAAAAAAAAATAACCTTTTTCAAAATACATGACTTTAAAAAAATATCAATATGTGTATGAATAATGTCTAAAATAAAAATTATATTGAGCTATAAATTTATCAAAAATTAAATAATTCAAATGGGGATAAAAATGAGTGATGTGATAAAAATGAACAGAAAAAATACGTGAGAATAAAATTCAAAGTGCTAGCTAACTATCTTATTAGATAGATTCTCAAAAAATTCAAATCAAATCTACATAACTCTAACTTATCAAAATTTTCAAGCTATCCAAAGTAGTTGGTAATAACATAATAAAAAAATATTATACAACTAAATAACATTATTTATAAAAGAAATTAGTATCGTATTAGTGTAGCTGCCTTAAAAATAATATAGAACTTAATTGAACTTGGATCTACAGTCTTCGCCTACCAATTTTTAGAGGTTCTAAACACCAATTTGGATTTGATTGAACATGAGCATATGAATTTTAGTCAAGGCTTTAAAAATAAAATTGTGCTTAATTGAATTGAATCTTAAATTTTTTGGAGAGCCCTAAAAATAAAAGTGGACTTACTTGAACATAAATTTTAAAAATTTTACTCAGGACCTAAGAATAAAACTAGACTTAATGGGACCCGTGTGTAAAAATTTTATTTGGGGTACTAAAAATAAAATTAGACTTCAATGAATATTGATCTGAAAATTTATTTGAAACCTAAAATTAATATTAGTCTCAATTAAACCACCTTAAAATGGGACCCTAAAAATTTGGAGGCCTAAAGCGGTGGTTTTAATGCCTATGCCATTGAGTCGGCCCTAAAGTTGTGCTAAATCTATCCCGCATAAGTTATTACCATATTTACGATAAAACGAATACTATATATATTAAAACAAGCTATTTGAAATAGATTCTTTTCATACCATGCAGGTTAGAGCTGATTTCTCGAAAAAACTGTGGCATAGCATTATCTTCTAGGGAAAGTACATTTGATTTTGATGTTGAGCTGATAGGTTCTGTTGGCCTCCAGAGATCTTCATGAACACTGCTGCACACGGATGCAGGGCTTGGTGGCACCTCAGTGGAGTTCTCCTAAAACAAGAAGGTACCGTATAATTAGAAGACACCAAGTCATGGAAGACCAGGTCAGTTCACCAGTTCAATTCTTGTTTCTCAATACAAAAAAGTAAAGAGTAATGTTACATGAACTTAAAAACAAGACTTAATAATTACAACCATTGATTTCACTGCGGGTCCCAACTTTTATTGGGACCCACTACCTATTCAANTGTTGAGCTGATAGGTTCTGTTGGCCTCCAGAGATCTTCATGAACACTGCTGCACACAGATGCAGGGCTTGGTGGCACCTCAGTGGAGTTCTCCTAAAACAAGAAGGTACCGTATAATTAGAAGACACCCAGTCATGGAAGACCAGGTCAGTTCACCAGTTCAATTCTTGTTTCTCAATACAAAAAAGTAAAGAGTAATGCTACATGAACTTAAAAACAAGACTTAATAATTACAACCATTGATTTCACTGCGGGTCCCAACTTTTATTGGGACTCACTACCTATTCATTGAGTGGAATTATCAAGTCTAGTTTTTAAGTTTAATTTTTAAGTCTATCTAGCATTACTCATAAATAAATGGCCACGTATGATTCTTACATGTCGATCATTGAAGTTCATTACAACTGTTGGCCCACTCATGATGTCTTCCATGAAATCACGTTTGTTTCTATGCGATTCCTTTGCCGATCGAGTATTTCTGCCAAAGNTGGCCCACTCATGATGTCTTCCATGAAATCACGTTTGTTTCTATGCGATTCCTTTGCTGATTGAGTATTTCTGCCAAACAGCCTCCCTCTAAGGGTGAAACTGTATTTAAAACTTGAAACTTTTTCCCTAAAATTGAACTTTTCCTTCTTCTGTTTTTTCACATTCACCGTTACCTTTTCAATGGCTTCAAAGTTCCTCCGGATGCGGGCCCCAGTATAAATATGGCGGTCCTCTAGGAGAAGCTTCCCAAGTGATGTTCCCGATACTGGAGCTGACAAAGACCTTATGAGGTTCCTAGGGGACATATCATTGTGGAGCATTACATCATCATCAGGCCCACACCTGAAAGATCTGCTTTGTATATCTGGTTTATCTTTCACTACATTCCAGTAGCTGACGTTCCTTCCAGCATTCAGGATATCTCTTGATTGTGCACATCTGTCACTTTCATTATCTAACATGGACGAATTTGATCTACCATGGACAGCCATGGGAATATCTACATGTGTTTCCTTCAGGACGTTCCTTAACCTCTCTGACAAGAACCTCCTGGTATCTTTGTTAATGAATTCTGGGGAACCCGTTCCATTCAATTGAATTTCACTTTTATAGGATCTCGTGGATTCAGATCGACGCAAATGCATTCTAACATCCCTAGTAACATTTTCTCTGACCTGTTTTGCTATACGTTGAGCTATTTGTTTTGGGTCTGAAGACTTCTCACTATGAACGGTCTCAATTCCTCCTCCTCTAACCATGCTACCGCTTTTGAAAGTTTTTCCTTGCATCTCCCACCTCAGCCTTTCCTTAACCTCCTCAAGAAAATCTTCTATGCTACCTCTCTCCTGTGAAGGACCTGAAGAACTGCCCAAAGAATCTTCGTTATTGCTAAACCGATCCGGGCCAGGCCGCAGGATCACTATTTTTGTTGGAGCAGAACATTTATCCAGTTTCAGATTAGAATTTACCAAATAAGACCCCACTGTTGGCATTTTGCGACTTAAAGCAAAGGATTCCTTCTGTTCAACGGGGAAAGGTTCACTTTTCTGCTTATGGTGCTGAAATCCACTTCTTTCAGGCAGACTTGCTTTCACTGGACAAACCTTTAGTTTGTTTTCATACTCATGGTGTTGTAAAGTACCTCTTTCCCCTGAGCTTGCTTTTACTGTATGACGCTCAAGTTCTGTAGAACTTTCAAATGCTGTCTTTCTAGAATTTGTATGAAGAACCATCTTTTCCTTGTTGAGGTTCTCTTGAGCAAGCAACTGGCAAGGAATAGTGTCAGATTCGACCATCTTTTCACATTCCTTAACCCTTGCTGCTTGCCATGCTTCAAACTCTTTCTTGAACTTTTGTAGTTCCTCCTCTTGGGGATGCTCTCGACGACTAGGCTTGTTCAACTTCATGCTACCACTCCGTCGATCAGGGTTTCTGTCTTCATTATGATGAAAGGAATGGGATTTCATCTGTTTGGAAGAATTTGGGTTACAATGGACATGGCCAATAGCCCCATTTTTCGTTCGTTCCTCTCTTTGGNTCCTCCTCTTGGGGATGCTCTCGACGACTAGGCTTGTTCAACTTCATGCTACCACTCTGTCGATCAGGGTTTCTGTCTTCATTATGGTGAAAGGAATGGGATTTCATCTGTTTGGAAGAATTTGGGGTACAATGGACATGGCCAATAGCCCCATTTTTCGTTCGTTCCTCTCTTTGAAAGCTGGTTCCTGGTTTACCATTCTTTTTGTCAACCTGCTGTGCTGCTGGTTTTGCATCTAATGGCAACATATCCACTCCCATTAGACGTGCCACAACACTTGGTGCATTGTGTCTGGCATTTGATCTTTTAGATGTCTCCTCCCTGATCAAGTTCTTCATTGAAGCCTCGATTGGATAACAGCTCCCTTCAGAGCAGGTCTCTGTCATTTGATAAGTGGACTGAAAATAACAAGCATGAGTCAAAATGACGAACACACAAACACGAAGCAGGTAACTGGTACAAGAAAGTGTTACANCCTCCCTGATCAAGTTCTTCATTGAAGCCTCGATTGGATAACAGCTCCCTTCAGAGCAGGTCTCTGTCATTTGATAAGCGGACTGAAAATAACAAGCATGAGTCAAAATGACGAACACACAAACACGAAGCAGGTAACTGGTACAAGAAAGTGTTACAAGGAGACTAGTACCATAACACGCTAAAGAAAAATCAGAGTGGAAACTCTGTTGGAGAATTTGGACTTGTCAAGTAGGTAGATGAAAGTAAAAAATTTAGAGGGTCAAGGTTAACAAACAAGACAATCTGTTTGGATATAAAGTTAGATTGAGTGACATACAAGCGAGAAAAAATATATGGAGAGGATGTAAGAAACAGATCCAAAAGACTAGCCAAGAGATCACCTACTGTAAAAATTTCCCTCTTCAGAGATATTGAACTCATCAAAACAAAGAAGATTACAATGATAAAGACCCTTCTCTAAACACACAGAAATATAGTAAATCTCAGCCATTTAACAATAAATCTTCAACAACAGCCACGCCCAAGGACTTGTGAGCCCACCCTCAGAAGGGACAGGCCAAACACTCAAAAGGAGCACATATTCACAACGTCAACCTAAGAAAGCCTTATCCCTTGAGAGTGAAAAGCCCTAACATAGTTTAGGATACTCTGAAAAGAGTTTATAATGGAGGTTGGCACCCTGTTGCTTTTTTATCCAAAAGACAACGACAAATTTCATTAGATATACATTATAGGGTAAGATTATTCAAGAATCACCTCAAAGATAATGAACTATAACAGGGCATGTAATAATATTATTTCCCATACATTTTCTCCTGCAGCACAATAGCTATCTGAGGTCTCCACTGGCAGCTCCAAGCTGTTTCGAGGAGCCTCCAAGCCTGCAGAGTAGTTGAATCAACAGCATTTTATTCCTAAGTTAGTCAGAAAGAGAGAAGAGGATGAATGGATGAAATGTATATTCCAATCTATTTTCTCTTTCATTCTCAACTGGGATGGTGTTTCCGATTGCAGTTTTCATGATATGATACAAAATTATCACGTGCACCAAAACTGCAGCCTTTTAGTGAGAGATTTCACACTTACACCCTGACTATAACCATTTGAAATTTCTTCAAACTCCACATGGAAATCAACAAACACTTCTTATGGACTCACTCAATTTCAGATTAAAGATGCATCCAATTCATTTAAGCACCAAAGAATGGCGTTGAGTGCCTGTAAGAGGCATTGCAAGTATGAATTCACACGTCCCTTCCANACTTCTTATGGACTCACTCAATTTCAGATTAAAGATGCATCCAATTCATTTAAGCACTAAAGAATGGCGTTGAGTGCCTGTAAGAGGCATTGCAAGTATGAATTCACACGTCCCTTCCTAGTTGCTACCACAGCATCTTCCCCTGATGCAACCATATATATAAATATACTTACCACCAACATGCCTCTTATGTTTGACAACTTTCCTAGCCATGCTGCCTTGATAAAAGTCAATAAGGTGCAGTAAGCCTCCCATGCAGGCTGTGGGTCCACCCAAAAGCTGTAATGTCCTTAGTAATACATCTCTGTATTACCCCATGAAATCCAAAGCTATTGTACATCATCCACGGAACAGAGAGCCACAAAATTGATGCACACCCTGTAGAGCCACAGAACACATAACTAGTACAATCTGGAACCCATACACCACTTGTGAGGCAACATAAAAAAGAACACAAGTTTTAAAACTAAAGAATCAAGAAATATCACTACAAAAGTTAGACATCTTGCCTCCTAAGACACTGGTTACTTAATTCCATCCTCAATTAATGAAAAAGAGAAATAGAATTACAGATAAATTTAAGTCTTACAGAATAAAAGCAAACTCAAGTAAGGACAAACGCCAATTTACTAGACCAGGGNAATTACAGATAAATTTAAGTCTTACAGAATAAAAGCAAACTCAAGTAAGGACAAACGAGCGCCAATTTACTAGACCAGGGATAGTCCTATCACTGAAAAGCGTACAAATTATAAGGCAACCTACATTCATATGTTCTTAAATGTAGAATTGTGGAAATATAGTAGTCATCCCATGTTTTTGAGCTCTTTTCTCTTTCTCAATGCCCTCATCATATCATTTCGGTGTACAAGAAAGTAACCTTTGGTGCGTTTTAATCTACAAAGAAATGATACAGTGAAAACAATATAGCTCAGTGTAACCAGTCTTGCAAATGAGTTGAATGAAGAAAGATCAAATAGGAAGAGAAAGCGTTGAGAGAGAGAGAGAGCATATACTACTTATAGGACAATTCCATGGAGCTGAACAATAAGAAGTACCAAGTGTTGAATCAGATGTTATCACTGAATTATTTTCCTTTTAAAAAGCAAAAAGTCTTGCAATACTTTGGAAAAGTAATTTCCTGAAAAACCCCACTGAAAAATATCAAATTTCAGCACCTAATCAGAATCAATCTGAAAAATAAAAAGCAAAATGAATTCGCAAAACCTTAGGACCTTAAGCACCAAGTCCACTAAATTCAATTCAAAACACACAATTAATCATATTAACACACACAGCGAAAAGTGTTTCGAATATTAATCAAAATTCGACATTGTAAAATCATACAGGAACTAACTTTTGTGACCTACTGTGGAAAAAGAATCACAACGGCTCAAATGCATCAATATTACGAAAGTGCGATCAAAGCAACGGGTATTTAAGAAATTCACAAGCTTAAATTCATCTAAACTAAAAAATTCAACATCTGATCAGAAACAATTCAACCAAAAATTTTAGAAAATTAAAACAATTTAGTACCTTAGGCACCAAATCCACTAAATTTGTCCAAAAAAAAAAATCAATTAAATCTATGAAAACACGCATAGCGACTACGGTGTCAAGAAATGTTATCACAATTCGACATTGTAGCATCAGAAAGGAACTAAATTCTGTAACTTACCGCTGACAAAGAACCACAAAGGCTCAAATGGAGTAGTATCACCAACAGAATTCTCAATTTCACAAAACTTCAACCACAAACGACCTATCATTCAGCACACTGAAGATAGCCGAAGGAATGGAGAGAGAGAGCTGTTCGATTGACAGCAGAGATTCTCCAAACTTTGGGATTTGAAAGGTGGGAATAATGATGAACAGTCGGAGCAGTCCAGATAAATGTGATAATGATGATGAAAGCCGAAAAAGTTTTGCTTTTAGCATGAGAGTCCATCGCTGGAATGAATCATCCATATGCTCACACAACCGGAAAGCGAAACGCCTCCCCACACGCACACACCTAAAAAAATAATAATAATAACTTTTTGTTATTTATTTTTTAGTCCTTTTATTTATTTTTTATTAATTTGCTTGTTTTTTTGCTTCCGCAGTTTTACTTTTAGCTGTGAACTGTGACAGACGAGAAAATATTTAATACAATTACGATATCATTAGTATGTAATATTATCATTTAATTAAAAAAATATAATTAGATAAAATGATTTACATTAATTCTATTTATTGATAATTGAATATAGTGGTTACGAATAAATATTAAAATAATGAAATTCATTTTATTTACTTACAATCTTTTATTAGATAAATCCATCACGTGATAATAATAATTCGGGAGGAAGTATGGTTAGGAATCGAGTGCGGCGTAGACCACTGAATGTACCTGGTCTCTATCAATGGGCTCATCAAACCTAATATTTGTGGAAGTTGTTGGGCCAAATAGAGTGATGAGACGGATTGAGCTTTAAACTGATATATCTTGAGTTCAAATTTTAGTAATTTTTTGAGATTAAGTTATGAGAAATTTATCTTTCATAATACCTTAGTTTCGACGTAGATGGTTTATTTTTAATCAGGCCGAAAAAAAAATTAATCGAAATATACATAAATTGACCTAAACACCCCCGGTGGTTGACAAAAAAATAATGATAGCATCATTAAATTAAATTGTGGCCGTGTCTTAGCCAAGGTAAGTTACAAACTACCTTCATATTTGGATTTGATTATGTACATCTAGTGGCATTTCTTTTTCATTAGAATGTTGTTGTGAGCATGTCTTTTTTATTTTTATCCACAACAAGAATATGGTATTATGTTATCCAAGTCATAACATATAGTTATTTTTAAATATTATTTTGATACCCAAAGGGTTAGTCATGGTGGCCATAAACCACGTCCTAATTTAGAGGTTCAATGTCTCTTACCTATACATATATCATGAAAAAAGAAAAAAATAAAAAACTAATTCTTACTAGACATGAGGCTTCAATTCGATCTTTTAGTAGGGCCGTTAAATGATTCAGGCGATTTACGAATAATTTGGGCTCGGATCAATTTTAACTTGACTTGGGTTCGCTCGTATTATAAAATGAGTCAAATCTAAACAAATTTTTAGACTCGTTTAATATTCGAGTTGAGTTGAGTTGAACCTCAGCTATTGCGTGTCAGCTCGTTTTTCTTACTTGTACATAATATACATATAAATTATTATGCATCTCAAAATTATTTCAGTAAAATTAGTAAACATTTTAAGTTTGACTGTTTTTATTATGACTTAGAGATATTTTATTCTTAGATTTGTGTTAAAATTTAAATTTTTGTGCATTTTTGTAAAAGTTTTTGTTTGGATATTTGAAATTTGTATTTTTTTTTAATAACTTATTTTTTACTCGAACTCAGCTCAAATTCAATTTGAACCGAGCTTGAACAATCCTTGAATGGCACACGCCAAGCTTGTGCATAGTTAGGTTAAGAAGACTCAACTTGATTAACACACTTACTTCAAAGTCACTTATCAATTGATTTATTCTATAAAAACGTCCTCTCAGTATGATGTACCGAGGTGGTGATTTCAAATTTTGATGTGGTCGACTTACATAATTTTTTAGTAATTTTATATATTTGAAATTTATATTCTTATCATAAATCTAAAAAATAAAGTAATCGAAACAATTCTTTACTAAATAATAAATAATAAGAAAAATCTTTTAAAAAAAAAAACATACTTAAAAAATTGACATGCTATCTTGTGCCCGAAGCAGAATGTGGAGGTTGCACTTGATCTTTCACCAAACTCTTCACATTCATCACATATTCTATTCACACTGAGGAAACAGAAAAGACCTTGGGTTGATGTCGTCCCCGTACACGACATCGCCGGAGGCGATAGCATGTTGCAATGGGTCCATCGTGGCTAAATGACTGTTTTACCCCCCTCCAAACATTCCATTGAAAGTAGAATTGTTAATGGATCAGATGAATTTGAATTCAATCAACTAAATATAGATTGATTCTTTTTTTGTTATCAATTGTTTGAATTTGAATTTAAATTGGTCGTATCATATTTTATGATTTCAAATATAATTAGGTCTTTGTCGGGTGAAATGAGTTCGTGTCAAAAAATACTACACTCATGCTCAATTCATTTATTAATTTATTTCTAACGAGTCAGTGTTATATCGAATTCATATCGTGTATGAGTGTTATACAACCGATATATAAACTAGTTGTATTGTATATATTTTTTTTAATTGGATTCACTCATACATGATTTATTTATTAATCGTGTCGGGTCGATCTCATTCATTTGTGAAACGGGCGGCTTAAGAAAGACCTAAATCCTCTAATTTTGTATCATATTAACGAGTTGTATTATATTTTGACATTCAGATATATGATTATACCAATTGTCAATCGATTATGATTTAATCTGAATTTTTAAATTTAATGAATTTTATTATGAAATATAAAAAATAAAATATTTCAAATATTCGAATCATCATTATTTTTAATTAAAATTCAATTCTAATGCGTGACACTGACAGTATAGTTGGCAGTTGCTTTTACGGAATGCTTTCGACATTATTTTATGTCACTATTTTAATTAATAAGAGCGATAGCAACAACGGCAACAATAACAGCTCAGAAACAGTTGCTTTTGGCGCCACCATTCCCTCCATTTGGCCACAATATGTAACGGTCGTAGATAAATTATGGACCTTTGTATTTGTTTTCTACTGCTAACTTCCCCCTTCTTTTTTTTTTTTTTCAAAAAAAAAAGGAATTTACGAGTAACTCTTTTTAAGGCAAAACTCATTGTACATTCATTCTTGCGAAAGTAAATTTCAAATACTTGTAATCACCGATAAATTACGTGTATCAGTTAAACCCATATAACACCAACGAGAGAGTCGAACCAAAAATTGATGATCATGATTCGTTTAAGTCCAACTTCACACTACTGGCGTACTTGGATTTTTGTACCGCTATTAAATTTTATCTCCTAGAATTTAATATATATTTTTAGTCCATGTTTTTGCATATAGAAACTTATTTGTAAAAACACTTTTTAGAAATTTCCTATTAAAAAGCATGTTTATAGATGTCTTTTGTTGAATGAATTTTTTGTACATACCACGATATAAGAAATAATGGTATTTAGTGAAAAAAATATTAAAAATTCAATGTTGGGAAAATTCAACCAATCAAATGAATTTAAGAGAAAAGAATACCCTAGTATTGTTNGAGAAAAAAATATTAAAAATTCAATGTTGGGAAAATTCAACCAATCAAATGAATTTAAGAGAAAAGAATACCCTAGTACTGTTTACTTCTAAACTTAAGTCTACAAAACATTATCCCATTTTTTTTTTTTTTTTTTTAGTTATAAGGTGTTTAGGTTTATAACGACTATTCCTTTGAATTTCGAGTCAAACNTGGACTTATGAAAACTTTTTAGGCGGGTATCTAACATCTGAACCAAATTCTTTTTAGTAAAGAATCTAATTCTAGTTGCTCTATAGTTGACGAGAACATTTTGCATCTGCACAAATAATTATTCGAGTCCTGTTATAATTAGGTTATTACGTCTGAAATCTATGTTCGATCTTGTTAATTCTCAAGTAAGTCTCATTTTTTTTCTAAATATTTAGTTGAAAATAATTGAATTTACCGACCTTGCAAGAGTAGCTAATAGATTTCGTTAATGTTGTGCAAAACTTGTACATAAAGTTAGAATTATCTTTCCAACATCCGATTTAAGACACGAAAATAATCTATTTCGTAGATGAAATAAAACCATACACAATAATAACGAGAGTATTTTATGTGGTTTGTCTTTTATTTTTATTCTTTAATTACAATTGCAATGCAGTAAAGAAATAAAGCTGAGGTAGGGCTGGGTCAAATGGACAAACAACCCCCCACCTCCCACCCCAAACCACGGTGGTCAAATCAGTCGAACGTGGAATGATCATTAGGAAAGAAGGGGAACTTTAAATAATTGAACCTTGCATGTGCAATATTCCTAGACACATGTCTTGTGTGAATGTATTAGTTAATCAGAATAACTTTATCCTTAAAAGTGAAAGAGATTGTCGTTTTGAACGTTTGATCTCGAGGAACCGATAACTATAAGGGAGAATTATACTTAGACATTTTTTAGATTTGTCATTTAATTACTTAGGTTCCTTGATATTTAAAATATTATATACAGACCCCTTTAAATTTATACGCGCTTAACATTTAGTTCCTTATTGTAAATATATCTTTTAATAAATTATACTTAAACTCTCCTAAAGTTTATGAGTATATAATACTTAGATCTTTTAAGTTTAAAATATTATACTTAGACCAAAAATATTTCAATCAAATAATGGGTCTAAGTCATTCATAATAGAATATGAATTTTACATCCAANTATCACTTAATCACTTAGGTTCCTTGATATTTAAAATATTATATACAGACCCCTTTAAATTTATACGCGCTTAACATTTAGTTCTTTATTGTAAATATATCTTTTAATAAATTATACTTAAACTCTCTTAAAGTTTATGAGTATATAATACTTAGATCTTTTAAGTTTAAAATATTATACTTAGACTAAAAATATTTCAATCAAATAATGGGTCTAAGTCATTCATAATAGAATATGAATTTTACATCCAAAATTCATGTTATATTATGTCATTTATTGAAATAAAATTAAAAAAAAAAATTAATTTTTTTTTAAAAAAAAAACATAATTAGTATACAATTATACTATCTATTGGAATAAAACTAAAAAAATCAAACAATGAGCCTAAGTCATTCATAATAGAATATAAATTTTACATCCAAAATTTATGTTCTATTATGTAATTTATTGAAATAAAATCAAAAATAAAAATTTATTTAANATAAAAATTTAATTTTTTTTAAAAAAAAACATAATTAGTATACAATTATACTATCTATTAGAATAAAACTAAAAAAATCAAACAATGAGCCTAAGTCATTCATAATAGAATATAAATTTTACATCCAAAATTTATGTTCTATTATGTCATTTATTGAAATAAAATCAAAAATAAAAATTTATTTAAAAAAAAAATATATAGTTAGTATATATTTATACTGTCTATTAGAACAAAACTAAAACAAATTAAATAAAGAATCAAACTGTAATGGATACATTATCTTTTAGATTTAATTGGTGTAGTTTGATATTTTAATTTGGTCATTTAAAAGACTAAATTAAATTTTAATNATTAGTTAGTATATATTTATACTGTCTATTAGAACAAAACTAAAACAAATTAAATAAGGAATCAAACTGTAATGGATACATTATCTTTTAGATTTAATTGGTGTAGTTTGATATTTTAATTTGGTCATTTAAAAGACTAAATTAAATTTTAATAGATAATATAATTGTTTATTAATTACAATTCTTTAAGAAAAAAATAAATTTTTATTTTTGATTTTATTTCAATAAATGATAAAATAGAAAATAAATTTTAGTTGTAAAATTTAAAATATTTTATATTTTATATTTGATTGAAATATTTTTGGTTGAAGTATAATATTTTAAACTTAAAAGTTGTAAGTATTATATATCTACAAACTTTAGGANAATAAATTTTTATTTTTGATTTTATTTCAATAAATGATACAATAGAAAATAAATTTTAGTTGTAAAATTTAAAATATTTTATATTTGATTGAAATATTTTTGGTTGAAGTATAATATTTTAAACTTAAAAGTTGTAAGTATTATATATCTACAAACTTTAGGAGAGTCTAAATGTAATTTATTAATAGATATATTTACAACAGGGGTCTAAGTGTTACGCGCGTATAAATTTCGGAAGATCTGTGTGTAATATTTTAAATGTCAGGNATAGGAGTTTAAGTGTTACGCGCGTATAAATTTCGGGAGATCTGTGTGTAATATTTTAAATGTCAGGGGATCTGAGTGATTAAATAAAAAACCTCAGAAAATCTGGGTGTAAATTCTCTCTGACTATAATTAGTAATTTTATAATTTTTTCTATCATTTCACCAGTTTTTTCACTCGAAAAAGGAACAACGGATATCTTGAATTCGTTTGTTGAATGCAGCAAGCGACTCGAGNACAGGGGTCTAAGTGTTACGCGCGTATAAATTTCGGAAGATCTGTGTGTAATATTTTAAATGTCAGGGGATCTGAGTGATTAAGTAACAAACCTCAGAAAATCTGGGTGTAAATTCTCTCCGACTATAATTAGCAATTTTATAATTTTTTCTATCATTTCACCAGTTTTTTCACTCGAAAAAAGGAACAACGGATATCTTGAATTCGTTTGTTGAATGCAGCAAGCGACTCGAGTCTAATTGATACTTGCGGCTTGCAGTTTTGTGATGTTTACTCTATAGGGATCAGTCTAATGCATGGGATGCGGTCTTAGAGATTTTGATATCTAGCTATTTCTATTAGTAAGTTAGTAGAAAATAAAAGGCAAATATTTCTTTTACATATATGCTTTCCCTACATTAGCATTAGACATTGTGAATATCTATCAAGATTTTTTTTCCTTTTTTGGTCCAACATAATTACAGGGAAGTGGGACGACGAGATTCAAGGTCACAACTTTAACGTCCAACAATGAAGCGGTGACCATTAAACCGANTCCTTTTTTGGTCCAACATAATTACAGGGAAGTGGGACGACGAGATTCAAGGTCACAACTTTAACGTCCAACAATGAAGCGGTGACCATTAAACCGATCGCTAACGTCATATATCTACCAAAATTACTAGAAAACAATTAATAAACTTACAAGACTGTNATATGCTTTCCCTACATTAGCATTAGACATTGTGAATATCTATCAAGATTTTTTTTTCCTTTTTTGGTCCAACATTACAGGGAAGTGGGACGACGAGGTTCAAGGTCACAACTTTAACGTCCAACAATGAAGCGGTGACCATTAAACCGATCGCTGNTTTTTTGGTCCAACATTACAGGGAAGTGGGACGACGAGGTTCAAGGTCACAACTTTAACGTCCAACAATGAAGCGGTGACCATTAAACCGATCGCTGACGTCATATATCTACCAAAATTACTAGAAAACAATTAATAAACTTACAAGACTGTTCATCAATGTATAATAAGCCAGTAACCATGTATCATAGAGAGGTTTCAATAAGGACCCAATCACTTTAAACTAAGAAGTTACATTATTGTATGTTTAGATCAAAGTACAAAAGCAGGGGGGTGGGGGATTCAGGGAACCCTATCCTTTACAAGTGTGTGGAAATGATGGCCTTGGTGGGGGCTTATGTTGCTAAAAGCAAAGGTTGTCAAATGATGTTGAGAGGCTGCAACTATCATGTGCATGGAATGGAAACTTGACACCATGTTAATCTGAGTGAGCTTCATGAGTGAATCCATTAATAAATACCATTTGATTAATTGGACCAGCATCCAAGGGAGGAGAGGGACTATACAAATAGACATCAGACTCGATTTTATTTTTTCACAACACGTATTATCATCTGTCACAACTTATTTAGTAAGAAACGTGTCTCTGAGAACTGTCCTTAANGTGAATCCATTAATAAATACCATTTGATTAATTGGACCAGCATCCAAGGGAGGAGAGAGACTATAGATTGGGAGACGTAATAGATGTTTCTTTTTTGGGCTGCACGTACAAAGATACAAATAGACATCAGACTCGATTTTATTTTTTCACAACACGCATTCTCATCTGTCACAACTTATTTAGTAAGAAACGTGTCTCTGAGAACTGTCCTCAGTCCCCCAAACTAACTTACTCGTGGGTCGAGATGCCATTGAAGTGTTGATACAAAAGAAAATATCTATTGACTCAGAAACATTATTATTATGCCCCTAGAAGAAAGGAATGAAGAAGAGGGGAACCGTCAATGTTGTTAGAGGGAGGAGGCTCTGGCATGATAATTCCACACCTCTTAAGGGTTGGCAATCCTTGTTGATCTAATCCAACTAAAGTCCCATGACCAACAGCTGAGCTCANCGAGATGCCATTGAAGTGTTGATACAAAAGAAAATATCTATTGACTCAGAAACATTATTATTATGCCCCTAGAAGAAAGGAATGAAGAAGAGGGGAACCGTCAATGTTGTTAGAGGGAGGAGGCTCTGGCATGATAATTCCACACCTCTTAAGGGTTAGCAATCCTTGTTGATCTAATCCAACTAAAGTCCCATGACCAACAGCTGAGCTCAAGAGAATATTTAACACAAACTTAGACACCCTATGACAAAAGAAAATGTGTAGGCTGAGATTGTGGGCACTAGCAAAACTAGACCTTTCATTCTTAATTACCTCACTAGTTCCACGTGCAGCTCGTTAGATTGGTTTGGGCCGTGAGGTTGGGTTGGTTCCTTTTCTTTTCTTGGGTTAAAGTTACTCGCAACTTTCTGCCATGTACTCGGGCGAATCTGGATGGACAAAATCTCCAACGTCAACTAATGTAATAAGAGAGATTTTTCGACACGTTGCAAGAGCAATCCTGAGTAACACTTGGATCCATTACTATGGTTACACCATTTCCCTCACCTCTCCCCCAACCCTCGGCCCAAAATTAAAATTTGTACCCACGACTATTCCTACCAAAAAGGCCAAAAGCTCAGACATTAAGCCCTAAATCATGTAGGCATCTATAGCTAGGATTAATAATCGATCCAAACTACTCAAGTTCAATTTGTATAAAACTTAACACGAACTAAACACTTGTTCTAAATCAATAGAATTTGAACAATTTTTTAAAATCGTATTTTAGAAGACTTAAAAATTCAACTTATTTATATATAAAAAAATCAAACTACTCAAGTTTAAATCGGTTTAAGTTCAACTCGTTCAGAAAAATAAACTCAACAAACTTGATTCAAACTCACAAAAATTCAATTCGATTATGAACCTTATTAATAACCCACAAGCAAAAAAGTATCAACAAAAACTCATCACAAACGCAGGACTCAAAAAGGCCAAGGGCCTATTTGGTTAACATATGGAAAACAATTTTTTGTTTTCAAAATTTTAAAAATACCTAAAACCTATTTATTTAACATTTTTATTTTCAAAATTTTCAAAAAAAATTAAATTTGGAACACAAACAAAAAACAAGCTAGGCTTATTTTCGGACAACTTTCTTGAAAATTTTGAAAACACAGAGAAATCACTGCTCATTTCTAATGAAGTCACTCCTTTGATCTTCCTTAGCAAATATTGCTTCCCCCCCCCCCTTTTTTTTTTCTCAAGCCTTCCCCTTTCTCTCACTCCACTTTGGGAAACCAGAGAAACAAACTGTGTGGGGTGATCTCCAGCATTTCTCTCTCTCTCTTTCCAACGATCTCAAGGCATCAGGCTCCAATGTCAATTTGGGCTCAAATCTAAGTAAATCTTCTTCAGATCTGAACGATGTGTGTGTATTGTGTGACTGTGTGTGTGCATATATATATATATATAAGGTTGAATTGGCAATTAGTTATATATATAAATCAAATCATATCAAATTTTGTGGGTGGTAATTAGTTCTCGATTTGGGTGGTGGTCTTGGTGGTGGGTATTAGGTGGTTCTCAATGTGGGTTGGTGGTCTTGGTAGTGAGTGGTTCTCGGCTTGGGTGATAGTCTTGATGGTGGGTGTTGGATGGTTCTGAGTGTGAGTTGGTGGTGATTGTGTATTGTGGGTTGATAGTGGTTGTGAGTGTTGAGTTGACAGTGGTTCTCAGNTCAATGTGGGTTGGTGGTCTTGGTAGTGAGTGGTTCTCGGCTTGGGTGATAGTCTTGATGGTGGGTGTTGGATGGTTCTCAGTGTGAGTTGGTGGTAATTGTGTGTTGTGGGTTGATAGTGGTTGTGAGTGTTGAGTTGATGGTGGTTCTCAANGTGGGTGTTGGATGGTTCTGAGTGTGAGTTGGTGGTGATTGTGTATTGTGGGTTGATAGTGGTTGTGAGTGTTGAGTTGACAGTGGTTCTCAGTTGTGGGTGTTAGGTGATACACAATAAATGAAAGAGAGACAAAGTTGAAGGAAAGTAAAAATTGTGAATTATAATTCCAACAAATTTTATATTTTTTGTTCTTTAAAACTATTTTCAAAAATATATAATCTAACAAATTTTATAATCTAAAAAAATTTTAAAAACACTTTTTTAAAATTTTTCTCAAAAATAATTTTCACCAAGCCCAAACTTCTTTAAAGTGTGGGTTCCCCCAAAACTGGTTCAAACCACAAAGACACATGATTGCTGAACATCATAATAAATTGAATTTTAAATAATGAAACAACACATTTTTGGCATCGAATNTATAATCTAAAAAAATTTTAAAAACACTTTTTTAAAATTTTTCTCAAAAATAATTTTTAAATACTATTTTTTAAGATACAAGCCCAAACTTCTTTAAATTGTGGGTTCCCCCAAAACTGGTTCAAACCACAAAGACACATGATTGCTGAACATCATAGTAAATTGAATTTTAAATAATGAAACAACACATTTTTGGCATCGAATGCGGAAAGGAATTCCGACATCAAAACTGTTTCGAAAATAGAACCTATAGCAACCGTGCGATTCTACATCATGACCACCTAATGTAACCACTTCAAAAATAACCTCTAGAATTTGTATTCAGAGGAACAATTTTATTAACTGTGAAGCCCCACGAAGCATCAGAATCAAATTAGTTAGGGCATACTTTCAATTGAGATTTTACAGCTACTAAGCTCNACCACTTCAAAAATAACCTCTAGAATTTGTATTCAGAGGAACAATTTTATTAACTGTAAAGCCCCACGAAGCATCAGAATCAAATTAGTTAGGGCATACTTTCAATTGAGATTTTACAGCTACTAAGCTAAGATTCTTCAGCTACGCAAGCAAAGCAGCAAAAGTCAAACTCTTGCTTCTCAATTATCAATCTTATTTGCAAATGGGAATTATTGAGAACAAGTACAAACATATGATTAGGCCAACAGATAAAGATAAAATACCTAATCTCAACTGAAAGTTTGACATTTAATCTTTAGACAGAAAAGGCAATAAGCCAAAGGGCAATAAACCAAATATGGGCAACACAAACAAAGACTATATACTGAAACCACTGCCCCAAACAAACAAAGACCGCGGAAAAATACATTCACAGCAGAGAATGGACTCCAACTAAGTCTCATGCCAAGGAGGTATGGGGAGGCAGATAATTGGCATCCAAACAGTGAAAAGAACCTTTAACAGAATAGTCCAGAAGAAAATATTCAAACCACATCCAACCCAACAAAAAACTGAACCGAATACAAAGAACCCATTAGATGTTGGCTTCAGGCAACATCAAAATGGATGAAACAAAAACTCAGGTAACAAGAGGAGACTTCTTTTTTGTGTGGAGCACCTTTCCATGCCACCAATGGCAAATGATCTAGTTCCTAAGANCAGAATAGTCCAGAAGAAAATATTCAAACCACATCCAACCCAACAAAAAACTGAACCAAATACAAAGAACCCATTAGATGTTGGCTTCAGGCAACATCAAAATGGATGAAACAAAATAAACTCAGATAACAAGAGGAGACTTCTTTTTTGTGTGGAGCACCTTTCCATGCCACCTATGGCAAATGATCTAGTTCCTAAGTTGGAAGATTCATCTGTNTGGATGAAACAAAAACTCAGGTAACAAGAGGAGACTTCTTTTTTGTGTGGAGCACCTTTCCATGCCACCAATGGCAAATGATCTAGTTCCTAAGATGGAAGATTCATCTACAAGTTCAAACCAAAGGTTCAATTCAAAACCAGGACTCATCCCAAAGGCAAGGTCAAGGTTCAATACAACACAATTGGGTTATTGTTCCATTTCACAACACAAAGAAACAAAACTACCTTTTTTAAGGGCGACAAACTTATAACAAAACAATAACAGATTACGACAGGCCACTTGAGAGGGAGTAACATTAAANCATCCCAAAGGCAAGGTCAAGGTTCAATACAACACAATTGGGTTATTGTTCCATTTCACAACACAAAAACAAAACTACCTTTTTTAAGGGCGACAAACTTATTACAAAACAATAACAGATTACGACAGGCCACTTGAGAGGGAGTAACATGAAGCTCAAAATTGGATGGGAATTCAATATTCCCAAAAAAAAGGGGAAATTGATCTTCATAACAATTAAATAAGAATTTATATTTGTGCCAAAAGGAAAAAAAAAAAAAAAAAACTTTTCTCTTGAATGGAATTAAACAATTCCTTTGTTTGCAACTGAATGAGCCATTGTTAAAGGTTCTAAAGATATATAGTATACTGCCACTGTTGGATCCACTACAATTTGGAAAATACTATGTTGCACAAATATGGTGAAAATAAAAAAATAAGAACTCAGCACCTACTAGGATGATAAAAATTTCCACAACATTAATTTGTTTCAAAGACAACAACCACAACACTAGCAACAGTCACATAATCAAATCGAGGAAAAAACAAGAAATACTAACCAAATTATAATTAAGCATAATGAAGAGGAACCAAGTACATGACCATATAAGCTTCAAGCATCTCCTGAAACTAATTCCATTCTTTTAGCTACTCAAGAAAAAAGACAACTATTTATCAAGGATAAACTAATCCACAGAGGATAGTCTTCATATTCTAGAGAATCTAAACATTCACTCATCATCATCCTCATCCTGCAAGAAAAAAAATACATATAGTAGTCTTAGAATATATTAAGTACATAAAATAATTGAATGCCATGCTTATTTTGATATTATCAGTGTTTACCTCTCCACTGCCCTCCTCATCGTCCTCATCATCATCATTCACCTCAGACCTCGATTTTTCAGACTCATCTTCACCAGATGCATTTCCACCATCCGCCTGTGGAACAAATTTGAAATTTAAAAAGATAAATGAGACAAACCACACAGAAAATCATCATCAGCCAAATTTCCATTCAAATTGCAAACTTTATTACCATTTTCTTATTGTAAGCCACCATGTTNCCACACAGAAAATCATCATCAGCCAAATTTCCATTCAAATTGCAAACTTTATTACCATTTTCTTATTGTAAGCCACCATGTTCTTCTCGTATTCAACTTTTCTTTTCTCTGCCTTTGCTACATACGGAGCTTTCTCCTAAGTTTTTTCAAAAAAAATAAAAACAGTAATTGTAGCTCATTAGCACACAATGTTATGATTAAGAATTGTTCATGTCACACAACGATAAAATAAACAGAACTGAATAATTTTAAATTTTTTGAAATTCTTACAGCTTCTGAGAGCGATTTCCACTTGTCTCCACCAGCTTTACCGACCTAAAAGACAGCAAACGGTATATTCATAATGTTCCAAGTTTCGAAAATATAAAAGAAATCAAAAGTCAAATAGTTAAATCGAAAATTTATGAAGCTTTCGGATGTGAGACATCACGAAATACTTACAACGGAGACGGATTTGTTGTTCGGATGCTTCTCTTTGTATTGCTTCCTGAAATCCTCCCTTAATTTGTCAAAATCACAAACAACAAATCAGAGAAGTCAGCACGCACGCACACATGTATATGCCTAGATCCAATACAAAAAGGAAACATAATAAGAACATCAAAGAATTCATACATGAAAACGAAGAAGGCACTAGCAGGCCTCTTTGGCATATTAGGATCCTTAGCGGACTTAGCCTTCTTAGTCGATGGCTTGCTTGCCGCCGGCGCGCCTCTCTTCTTCACAGAGAGCCTAAAAAAATCCAGGAGATCAGTCCTCGTCGTGGATTAAAACGAATCAAACATCAAACTTAAACACAGAAGATCATAGATCTGAAACTGTATTATCTCAAAATATACTCAAACACGAAGAAAGAAACTAAAACTCACTTGCTATCAGCTTTTTTCGATTCGGTCTTTGATCTACTTCCTTTCATGGCGAATCCTGCGACAAAAATATGAAAACCGGTGAGAATCGGTCGAGAATCGTTCAGAACCGGTTTGACTCGGCCGAGTTAGCGCCGCTTACCTCTAGGGTTGAGGCAGAGAGACGAAGAGAGAAAATAAGTGATATGCTTTGCTTTGGTGTGGTGTAGCGTAGTGTTGCGTTGCGTTGTGTTGTGTAGTGTTATGTGTGGTGAGGTGCAAAAGGGTAAGAGAGGGAGAGGGAAAGAGAAAGAGATAAGAAGAGGTTTGGGAAAATTAAAATTGAATCGCAGAATGAATTGAAGTCCGGGTTTGGGCGGGATTTCAAAAATTCTTCTGCCATGTCATCGATCCTGGTGCTTCCTCTCTATTCGCGCATTTCTTTATGGTTCCATTCATTCCACTTCCTTGTGTTTTCTCTGTGCTTCTTATAAATGATCTCCACCCTTTGTATCTAGTTTTCTGAACAGTATAAGACACGTGTCATAATCTGGTTGTAGGAGTATTTGACCGACCAAACCACACGTGTTAATGTGTCATGCTTTATCGTTGTAAATGACAAACTTGACCTTATTATAAAGACGGTTCGAGGCCGAGGGTGGGGAATTTTAATCTAAGGACAATTGAGTAAATTTGCTGTTCTAATTGTTCTTCTATTTAATAGTGACTAGTTGATTACTATTTAGTATTATAGTTTTGATTTTAATTTTTTCATATTTATTTTATTGATCCATTTGCTAAAGACTAGAGCATTTGAATGCAAACTTGAGACGTGGTTTAATTAAACAAAACAAATGTTAGAAATGAGAAAAATAAACAATGCACTTTTAGAGCTCCACTATCAATATAATAAAGTATAATATAATTTAAATTTTAATAGATAAACAAAATTATTTTTACTTTTTGAGTTAAAATCTCTTTAAATTTTATTTTAAAGTTAATCAGACAACTAATATTAACACCTCAAATTTAATAAAAAAAATAGGGTCTTAAGAGCATATTTGGGGCAACTATTTATAAAATTTATAACTTCTCTTAAGTACTTAAAAAAAAATAGTTTTTGAAACTACCCTGCCACCACCGCCCCACCACCATCACCATTGTCACTCCACCATCATAACTACCTCCACCCCCCACCCCCATCGTCCCACCATCATCACTACCACCACCATTACCGTTGTCACCACCACCTCAACCTCAACAACCACCAACATTGTTGTCACCCCATCACCACCACAACTCCATCACCACCTCAACTTCAACAATCATCACCATTGTTGTCACCTCATTACCACCACCACACTCACCGTCCCACCACCATCATCACCACTACCACCACCCCCATCGCCCCACACCCATCACCACCATCACTGTTACCACCTCACCACCGTTGCCACCCCCAACAACCACCGTCGCCACCTTACCACCATCATCGCTGTTCCACCATCACCCCCATCCCACCATCACCATTGTCACTCACAACTACCATCATCATAATCAATCATCGTCACCCACAACAACCATCACTATCTCTTACAACCACCACGACTGTCCACGACCACTACCATCGCTTGGACCCACTACAATCTATGGTTAAATTTCTTTTGTTCTCATCTATCTTTGTAATTTGATTTTGCGTGTAAATACAAATATGATTATTGTCGACCAGTTTTTTATTATTTCGTGCTTTCAGACAAGAAAAATAACTTGTTTACTCGTAAAATACATATTTCTTTCATTGAACTAAATTTATCTCACTCTTGACAGGTCAAATCCTTAAACAAAGTTGTTTCCTCCTAAGTTAACATGCTAAACATTTTGTTGATCATCTATCTCCAACTTAACCTCACACGAAATCATTTTCCTAGCCACGTATAGTTAGTTACCTCTCAGGCAACATCTTAAACATATGTAATCACACATTCATAATCATGAATGGGATTCCAAATGCTTGTTTACTACTGAAGAACTAACATTATGTTATAATAGTGATGACAACCCTTGTACCAAAAAAAAAAAAATAGTAAGTACATTTTCAAGATACTCGATACTTTATACATTTTTTTAATAATATATAACAGTATGATAGAAGTGATCTATCCCAAAAATGTTCACCATATTTGACTAATTACCAAAAAAATACAGCATCTATTTACAACATCAATACATAATATAAAATAGATCGCCAATTTACTATTCCAAAGAAAAGAATGAATCGAGTTTATAACGATCTTCAAAGGATATGTAAAATCTCCTAAGCAAAAGTATATACCTACAAACTTATCTTGATTTCAACAATTCGAAATGATATACTTGTTTTTATTAGCTTTGCAATCTTGAATAAGAGAAACCCTAAGAAATAACTTGACAATTCAAGGCAAGATGCAGAGTACTGGATCAAACCTATGAAACTCAAAAATTGAAGTTAAAAAAAAAAAGGGGGAAATATTGAATTAAATAAAATAAAAAAATAAGTAAATAAAGATGAAGCGGAAGACAACAAAAATACATGCAACAAATAAAGATCATGGTGTACAGGAAAGCAGCAACACTTCAATCAAAGATCAATATAATGAATCTTATGTCTATCACCAAATCATAAGGCAAGTTAGAAAACCCATGGTTAAGGCTCTGCACCCTGTTGAAGCAATGAAAAATAAATTTATTTTTTCTACTTTGTTAGAGACAACCTTCTTGAATTATATAAAAAATTCAAGTTCCAAATTCGATCCGTTTACTCGACGGTTTTTAAAATTTTAATCCTTATCCGTATCTATTAATAATTGGGTATCTGATCCGATCTGAAAATTTAAATCTCAACTTTTTTTTTATCCGTATTTGTTAATAATCGGGTATTTGATTCGACCTGAAAAATTGAATCCCAACTTTGTTTTTATAAAAGTTAATAATTTTATNGAAAAATAAATTTATTTTTTCTACTTTGTTAGAGACAACCTTCTTGAATTATATAAAAAATTCAAGTTCCAAATTCGATCCGTTTACTCGACGGTTTTTAAAATTTTAATCCTTATCCGTATCTATTAATAATTGGGTATCTGATCCGATCTGAAAATTTAAATCTCAACTTTTTTTTTATCCGTATTTGTTAATAATCGGGTATTTGATTCGACTTGAAAAATTGAATCCCAACTTTGTTTTTATAAAAGTTAATAATTTTATCATATTTAAGATAACTTTCAACATAATTTGATCAACCAATCATTCTATTCAGTAATTTTTATTTAATTTCTTGTCAATCTCATTAATAATCTAACTATGTATGTATATGCAATAGCTTCTGATANTCAACCAATCATTCTATTCAGTAATTTTTATTTAATTTCTTGTCAATCTCATTAATAGTCTAAATATGTATGTATATGCAATAGCTTCTGATAGACTTTATCTTTATGCACAAAGTTCTCACGAATTGCAAGGTTTTTCAGACACCGATTGGGGTAGGAAACAGAAATGATAGGCGATTTGTTGGTGCCTATTGTGTTTTCCATGGCCAAAACTTGATTACTTAGAGTTGTAAGCAACAACTCACTGTTGCACAAAGCAGTACAGAGGCTGAATACAAGTCTCTGTCAAATACTACAGTAGAAATTCAGTGGCTTCAATCAATTCTTATTGATCTTGGTTTACCAATTCAGCATCCACCAAAACTTTGGTGTGACAATATTGGTGCAACTTACTTAAGTTTTAATTCGGTGTTCCATGCAAGAACAAAACACATAGAAATAGATTTTCACTTTGTGCGTGATCAAGTTCTTCAAAAGAAGTTACAGGTGTGCTTTCTATCATCCAAAGAACAACTAGATGATCTGTTAACCAAGCCCATAAGTTCAGTTTGTTTTCAACTACTCAAGAACAATCTTCATGTCCAAAAACTTCCCATTCAATTGTGGGGGCATATTGAAGCAGATATTTTCAGTATAACTAAGTCTACTACACAACAAGAGGATGAACCTGATCCTTATAAACTCTAGCTATCATATCCTTTTGAATGTTGAGTTGTAGAATTATTCAAACTCTATCAGCTGAGATATTGTAGGACAATTAGACTTTCATTGTTATAAATTTTACATGTTGTGTATATTCTAAAACAATAAAAAAATAGAGAGTTCTAATTCAAAACTCTACTGCAAGAAGAGGTATTATTATATTCTATCTCAAATGTATTATTATATACATTTATTATTATAACCTTATAACTGATAAAATTAAGCTGTCGTAAATATAACAAACATTGATTGAGAATATTTTTGTTAATTTAACATTAATATCATAGAATAATCTCCTAACCAAACAATCGATAATATTAAATAACTATCATCCAACGCGTATAATGTGTATTGCTAAATACTAGATAAAATTATATATTATTTTAATACCTTATTTAATCTTGTCTTTTTTATTTATCTGTATTGTATTAAATTACTAATTATTTTCCGTGCCTAAACACATGAACTAATAAAAAAAAATTGTCAATAATAAACATATTTGTATTCACATCTAAAATCAAACTACAAAGACAGAGAAAAAATAAATGAATTTAAATATCGGTTATAGTGGGCGAGCGAGCTGTGGTAGTGATGGTGAGCGGGCAGTGATAATGGTGGAATACGGTGATAGCTTTGATAGATAATGACAATCGGTTGTAATGGTGACAATTATAATTGACAATAGTGATGGTGGTTGTAGGGCAGTGGGGGTGATGTGGTAGGGGTGATGGTGGGATAGTGACAGTGGTGGTAGTGGTGATTGTGGTGGGGCGGTGGAGCTGGTGATGATAGAGGTGTTGATATGACAGTTTCCAATCACTATTTGTTTTTTAAATACTTATAAGAAGTTATAAGTATTAAAAATATTTTTAAAAAGTCACTCAAAATACACCCGTAAGCCCCTATTTTTCATATTAAATTTGGAGTGTTAATATTAGCCGTCAAATTAACTTTAAAATAAAATTTAAAGACATTTCTATCGCAAATAACAAAATTTATTTTGTTTATCTTTTGAAATTTGAATATTATTTTATTTTATTATATAAATATTATTTTATCTAATCTATTCATTTTTAATACAACAACCAAATGAGCCCTTAATGTAATATAAATTCACTTTTTTCATTGATAAAATATGTCATTTTGAATAAACTTTTTAGGCATAAAATCACCATTTCAAGTAACGATTTTAAAAAATGCAGAAATTTTAGAAAATAAGTTTCAAATTGCATTCTTTTGAAAATTAAAATTTGCCCAAAGCATGGTCGTATATGTCTTGGATAAGTATGATTAGTCTGGTGTCGGGCCCCCAGGGCCTCATCTTATGCTCTTATTGGGCTTGATGATTGATCCGGGACAATTATGGGCTAATAGTTGAAAGGGTTTCTTGATCGAGTACGATTGTATTGAACAGTGAACACTAAGATATTTCAAGTGGTAATGACCACGTGTTGAACTTAGATGTTCTGGTTGATCAAAAAAAAAAAAACTTAAATATTCTGAATTTAAATCTTAACAACTCTTTAAAACCTGTTTGATTAGTTAAATAATAATAGAAAATACAAAAAAATGAAAATTTTAAAATTTTTATGTATTTGTTTAGTATGAAATGAAAAATAATGAAAAAAAATTCTGCATGGTTTGATTTTCTCACAACTAATTAATCTTTTTTTCTTGCAAAAAAAACATAAAAAAAAATAAGAAAGTTGTTATTTATAACCTAACTTTTCATTTTATCCTTATTTTTTTAAAAATATTTAATTAATTATTAATTTAAAAAAAAACTTGATACAAATTTGACTAATCATATAATCTAATTTAAAAATCTGGATTTCGAGTCGATCAATGTTCCAGAATTAGGTAAGGAGCAATTTTTTTTTAAAAATAATTTTTAATTATAATACATATTTTTTCTTCTTTAGACCAGTTAACCTTATTAAGAATAATGCAGACAATTAGAACAATTTTTTTACTAACTTTCATTTCTTTCAAATAATAAAATGAATTTTTTTAAAAAATTTTCAGAAGTTTCACATACTTTACTTTTCATCATCTTTTTCTTGTTAATTAAACAAATCCTTAGAATTAGATCATGAAAAATTTATCAATTCTAGGCGTGAATGATCTCTCTTGACCAAACTATCCTTGACCGAATTGTAAGAATTAATTAAAATAGACCTGGACTCTTAAAAAAATAAAACATATCATTTTTTTTGGAAAAAATTATACTCAGATTTTTTAAAATTTATCACATAATTACTTAGACCTTTGACATTTAAAATATTACACACCTTTTACATTTAAAATTTGTACGCATTTAACACTTAGACTCTTGCCGTCAATATCCATTAGTGTACCTAACTTATACTGGTTCCTTAAAGTTGGTAGTCACGGAACACTTAATCATTCGAGTTTAAAATATTATATTTAAATCTTTATTAGTTACGAAAGTTATAAAATCTATTAAACAATTAAATTACTCTAATTAGGGATAGAATATATTGTATCCATCACACTTATTATTATATGTAATTCATATATTTGAGTAACTTATTGACTTAGACATTAAAAAGTCGATCTCCGGAGCTATTCTTTGGTCTCTGACTTTTTTTTTTCAAGTAATCGAAGTCCAATAAATTAATATGTTGGTCGTCCAAATTTTGACATCAATAGTATTGATTATAATTTTTTTTAAAAAAAATTGAATTTTTATTTTTGATTTTATTTGAATAATAACGTAATAAAACATGAATTTTAATTTTAAAATTTAAAATATTTGATATTTTATCTTCAATTGAAATATTTTTAATATAAATATAATATTTTAAGCTTAAGGGGTCTAAGTGTTACATGTCTATAAACTTTAGGAAATTTATGAATAATTTACTACCAGATAGATTAACGGATATTGACGACAGAGTTCGAGTAATATGCGTGTTAAAACGTTAAGGGGTTTGTATGTAATATTTTAAATATCACGAGTTTAAGTAATTAAATTATAAACTTTAGGGGATCTGGTGTAATTTTCCCTTTACTTTTCCGTATGAAAAAGAGGAAAAGAGGAGATTGGAGGTTTTCAACTGATCTGATCCGCTACGATAACGGGGAAGCTAATTGAGATCGATAAGCAAACCGGCGAATCAATCTCAGTGATGAAATAATCAGCAAGAAAAAATGGAAGAAAGCCTTGAAAAACATGCGAAATCTCTAGCAGCTCCAATCATATTCGTCGTCATTATCGCTTTACAGTTTGTCTCCCGATACCTAGAACTACACAAGAAGGTATACACTATATATGAATTTCTCTATGGTTTCTTGTGTATTTTTTATTTTGTTTCTTTGTATCAATGTATTGGAGAATTAGGGCAATTTCGATAGCTGAACGATTGGTTTTGTATTTACGAACTTTTTGGATCGTCATTGGCTTTATGGTTTTGTTGTTCTTTGCTGTATTTTTTTTCCCTTCAGAAAGGATCGCCGAGTGAGGCGGATATTCAGTTGCGCGCCGAGATTAAGCAACTCTTAAAGGAGGCAAGCGCGTTGTCCCAGTGAGTGAATTCTTCGTGAGTTGCATTAATATTTTAATGCATCCCTCAATTTACATCTTGTGTAAAAGCTCAATCAATATATATATACTATTTATTTCCCATGTACAAAGGCACGGAGTAATAAAAAGAAATGGTCAACATATTTATATTTATACTCAAAATTAACAAACATCGAGGAGAAATAAAAAAATTTAAGCACCACTTGTAATGGGAGTGAGCGGTGGGCGACAGTTGTGATGGTGAGAGATGGTGATGGTTTGTGGTGGGTAAGACGACGGCCATGGTAGTGGTAGCAGCTGTGGGTGGCAATGTTGATGGTGGTGGTGAGTTTTGAGTGACGATGATGGTAGTGGTAGTTGTGGGTGATAACGGTGGTGGTGGTGGTGGTGGTTTTTGAGTGACGATGATGGTAGTGGCAGCTATGGGTGACAACGGTGATGGTGGATGACAGTGGTAGTGGTGTTGGTGGTGGGACGATGGTGGTGGTGGGCGGCGATGATGGTGGGCAGTGATGATGGTGGGCAGTGATGATGATGTATGATCTTGCTCTCCACTAATAGCATGAGCCAAATGACATCAGTTTGGTAAGGATTTATATATCACCTGTTGCCCCACTGTCGGGACAAAAAAAAAAGGAGGAAGAAGAAGAGATTGACGAAGAAGGAAAGAAACGAGATGAGGGTGAACACTTGTAGTTCCTTACGGCTGCCATCACTATCCGAAGGTGATATTGGGTGGATTTAACTGGATATTAGGTCCTGTCTTACCATATTCTTGTTCTACATTTGTACCTTGTAGCTTTTGCTGTCACGGTATTTCTAGGTTCTGCTGCAAATTCCAATATATCCTTGTCAGATCTCTGTTTCTGATGTTAAATATTACTTATATAGGAAGAAACTGGCTTGACAGCTTGAAGTTCATGTCTGAATATGACATTCCTTTTGCCAATTTTTTCCCAAAGCAGTTTAGGGTTGATGTATAGGTGCATACAACTAGCATTTTAGTAAAAAAAAAATGCTGAATACTATGGTTGTCATGAAGTTTTCTCTGTTTTGAGCTTTCAGTTTTCGAGATTGTGGTCCATTGTACTCTGTTTTGTTGAAGTTTCTCAAACTTCTAGGCAAAAATAATGGGGGAATTTCATAAATCATTTTATACGTAATGACCCTCTTCAAACCCCCACAATGCTGGAGCCTAGAGCGTGGGCTGCCATTTTTATCAGTACACTATAATAGAATATGTGACATGGAAACTTATGTTTCTTTGTTTATTGCAGGCCTTCAACATTTGCACAAGCTGCTAAACTTAGGAGGATGGCAGCAGCGAAGGAGAAGGAACTCACGAAAAGTATGTAATTTGTTGAGAAATTACATTTTATGAGGCTTTCTGGAGGCAGCTTTTCTTTTATTCTTGTACTATTCTTTTCCTTAGACCTGTATGGAACATGTAGAAAGTTACAGAGGAAAATCACTTGATGCACAATCAAATTGGCTTTCTTGAATAATGGTGAAAATAACAAAATCACGTCGCAGTTGATGATTGGTAGCTTGATTTTTAACTTTGTCAAGGCACATAGACTTTTATAATGAACCTTAAAATTGGTTTGTGCACATCATATAGTTTTATGGGCATGAATTTTGAAGGAATGAGCAAATAAATCAAAAAATGGCCAAATTTTTGGCAATGTAGTTATCAAGGTTCCCTGTGCCCAGAAATGAACCTCCTAGCAGACTGTTGGAGTCTGTCTCTAGTTACTGTGAAGGGNTTTTTGGCAATGTAGTTATCAAGGTTCCCTGTGCCCAGAAATGAACCTCCTAGCAGACTGTTGGAGTCTGTCTCTAGTTACTGTGAAGGGAGATAGGGAATTTTGGCTTTTGGGGCTCAAGTTTTTCTTCTTTATGTGGGGGGGGAGAGAGAGAGAGAGAAGAGAGAGAGGGAGATGGGCAGGTGAGTAGACATCACATAGGTGGTGAGGCATTATTAGGGGAGAGAGGAAAAGATTCTGTCTATTTTTATCCCATTACTAGTATGCCCTTAACATTAATGATTACTATCTTTTATATCAGTGGTAAAAATGTCCAAAACAAACATAGTAATCATAAATGAGCTGGCTCGGCTCTTATACAGAACGAGCTTGGATAGATTCAACTTGTTGTAAAAAACGAGGGAGCTTGAACGAGGTAAAAACTAGCCGAGCATGAGTTACTCGTTTGCCCTAACCATTTGGTTACGTTTTTTTGGAAATATATTTTTTAACCAAAAATTCAATTCAAAACTTTAATTACTATTATATATATGAGTCTTATTATGTAAAAATTTTATTCATAGATATGTGGATACATTCAATTAAGTTTGGGGAGGGGAACAATCTCAAATAAGAAAAGGCAAAAAAACGAACATGAAAAACAACTGCTACTTTAGAAAATAGTTTAAAAAAAAAACATTTAAGAAAAGTGTTAAAAATCGGTACGTGAACCATTTGTTTCAATTGACATTAAAATCCGTGATTCATGAATCACTTAACTTGAAAAATAGAAATAAGAGGATGATTATTAGGTTTAGTTTTTTTCCGCGCTCTACCAACTTGGCTCTGATTGTTCGGTTGGTATGATGAAACACTGGAAGGATGAAAAATAGGATGGATGAATGAAAGTCATGTTTGGTTATGAAGGAAAATTGGAGGAACCAATCTTCCTTCTAACTCATAAAAATCTATCACTCAATAATTGTATGGAAAAGTGGAAGGAAAACTAATTATGTGTCGAAAAGTAGAAGAAAAGTTAATTATGTATGTTAAAATATAACTTATTACATATTATATATATTTTAATTTTGTATGTGGATGCAAGTAAACCACGAATGTATACTCTACCTTCCATACCAAATATAAAAAAATCAATCCCTTCTATTTTCTATCCCTATTACCAACACAAAGGAGAGAAAGAAGGTTTCTATCGTTGGAGGATAGAAAGTGTATTTCCCCTACCTTTTTTTCCTTCCATTTTTAAGTTGTTTGATCATTATAATGCTCTTGCCGGTTTCCTTTTTCATGTCTCCATTGTTAAGCCTGTCCCTTATCTATACATGCCCATTCATTCCCAAACTTCGGGTGCCT
This sequence comes from Ilex paraguariensis, assembly GCA_963454935.2. Taxonomy (NCBI): domain Eukaryota; kingdom Viridiplantae; phylum Streptophyta; class Magnoliopsida; order Aquifoliales; family Aquifoliaceae; genus Ilex; species Ilex paraguariensis. The sequence goes on along the minus strand of CAUOFW020004292.1, from coordinate 331,304 downwards.
TGACTTCTACCCTCGTGATCTGATCCTTGAGCTCTAGATATCTGTAATGCTGAACCCATGGTTTATCTTAATTGTGATCCCAACTCCCAAGAGTGTTTTATAGAATTCTTAAGAAGAGTGGGAAAAAAAAAAAAAGATTAGTTTCAGAGTTGGTTGTCTATCTTGAATTCATGTTACTGATTTAGTCGTCTAATTTTAGCCTTCGTCTTAGTAGATGTGGTGTTCCTTATCATCTTAGAAGATAAGTTGTAATAAATAGGGAGCAGAATAGAGATGTACATGTGCATACTTCAAATGGTCAAGGCATAATAGCCTGTGTTAAAGCAATTAGCCCTTTTTCGACCATGCTTGTGAGTTTCATTTGTTAATCCTATCGTAAATTTTATCTTCTGCTTGTTTTGTTCTCACTTTGTCTACTTGGATGTATCTTGTATGGGTGGAAGTTTTTTACTACTTCACATGACATGCAGATCAAGAGTTGCACAGCAAGGAGATGAAATTGTCATATGATTCATATGTAAAATTTCTTATGATATCAAAGGTGATCCTAGGAACATTTTGATGCTTAAGAGGTTTTCATGTTTCCTTTATTCATATTATGAGATATTTATTCATACTGTCACCGCCATACAGGTTTTTACATATTTTGTTCTGATTTTGTGGTTTTGGCGGATTCCTGTTGCTGCCGTTTCTGAGCAACTTGTGCAACCCTTTGGTAATCCTTCTTGTCCCTAGAATTTAAATTTATGTCAGAGGCAATCTTTTGTTCCTTAGCTCCATGAAGTTATGGTGTATGAACTCTAATAGGAATTTATTTACTTATGACTTTGTGACTTTTTAATTTCTTACTCTAGTTGGCAAGTGATAAACTTATGATAGCTCCCACAAGCTTTAAGTCAGGATAAGCAATCATGATTTCATTGATAATAAAAGAAGGTTGAGAAAAGTACAGCATAATTATGATTCAACAAAACTCACCTTTTTTTGCAGGGAAGATATTATCTTGGAGAGCTGGAGGTTCTTTGAACGACAATGTCATGGTAAATGAAGTTCAAATTTGCTGTTCTTACTGTAATTTTTAGTTGGAGAAAATTTATCATGAAGATTGTCCTACTACCAGTCTACCTGCCCTCATAAGTTTCCAAGCCAGGTCAAGAGTTTAAGTTGTCTCAGTTTTTTTTTTTTTCGGTTTTCTTAGAGAGATAGGGGGAGAGAGAATTTTTATGCTTGAAATTTTTAATGGGACAGGGTGCTGTATGGGTGATCCGTGTCCTATAATTCGGGTATAGGTGTATTGGATCTAAGTGTTAGCAGTCTGTTAGGTGACATGAACAACCGTACAACTACCAAAATACTGTCTGTGATAGTTCTGCTGAACTTTGTGGGAAACTATGTTGTTCACAAATTTGGAAGATCTATTTGGAGTAATTCTTGCGGAAAAGAAAAAAAGGCTTGTTCATCAATGCACTCATTTTTTTTTTTGTCTCTTTTTAGTTTTTTACTGTTTTCCTTTATTGTAGGGGCATAAAATTTGTACCGTTATCACAATGCAGCTGCCAGTTTTTTTGTGTGTGAGGTTGTCAATTATGTCTAATGTAATTGCAGGTTGGGATCATACCTTGGTTGGTAGTATCTACCAGAGTTAGCAAATTTCTTTGTCGAAAAGTGTTCAAATAGGAAGAACAAGGGATTTTTTAAGTGGAGAAGGATTCAGAGCAACCTTTTGTTCCTTTTTGTGTCGCCCTGTATTTATCTTCATTGTCATTTTTCAGTAAGCTTGTATGTAGATTCAGTTCAGTTTAGTGATCGGAAGAATCAACCTCTTGTAAAACCTTTTCTCTATGTTTACTGTCCAAATGGAAGAATGAGGTTGACTGGTGTATATTGAATTTTTTTTTTTTGTCGGGTACTATTACTGGGGAGAGGAACAACGAGTTTCAAACCCGGGATCTAGTCCAACAGGGATGATAGCCATTAGGCCAACTGTTAACCTTGTTGTATATTGAATTTATATGCATTAATTTTATGATCTTTGGAATTTNCGAGTTTCAAACCCGGGATCTAGTCCAACAGGGATGATAGCCATTAGGCCAACTGTTAACCTTGTTGTATATTGAATTTATATGCATTAATTTTATGATCTTTGGAATTTGACATCTTCCAATATTGTTTTTCCTATAATGGATGAACTGTGTTTCACATTGCACATGCTACCTACTTTATTGACAAAGGTGGGGGGATAATCACAATNTTGACATCTTCCAATATTGTTTTTCCTATAATGGATGAACTGTGTTTCACATTGCACGTGCTACCTACTTTATTGACAAAGGTGGGGGGATAATTACAACTGACAGGTCCTATGGTCTGGACTGATTTCAAAGGGTTCCTCTATGGTTTCAAGTATTTATATCGTGAACCCTCTAGTTGGTGTTGAATTTTAAGGGTACCCTTCTTCGTCACGATGAATCGATGGTGATGGTTGCGATGATGTCATTGATTTTTTTGATCTCAAAATACCCATTTTGCCATTATCACTAATGTTAAACTTTTTTATTTGAAAAGAATACTAAACCAACCCATTGTTAAAGATGGATGATTCAATCGAGGAAAATATGAGAATCTTCAAATTGACAAAATTCAGATAAAGTNTTGAATTTTAAGGGTACCCTTCTTCGTCACGATGAATCGATGGTGATGGTTGCGATGATGTCATTGATTTTTTTGATCTCAAAATACCCATTTTGCCATTATCACTAATGTTAAACTTTTTTATTTGAAAAGAATACTACCAACCCATTGTTAAAGATGGATGATTCAATCGAGGAAAATATGAGAATCTTCAAATTGACAAAATTCAGATAAAGATTTGTAATGGTTGATAGTTCATCACTGATGATCAGTAATACCATATTAATACCTTTTTATGTGATCAATAGTGCAATATCATAGTTTTAATCTTTTGTTTTAATAAAGTTGAGTACACAATCATTTAAAATACTTAAAATTAAGCAATATACAAATAATTGAGTGCAAAATAGGAAAATAAAGAAATTGTTGAATTTTTTTTTTTTTTAAGAAATGGATATGCAGATATGTCACTCAATATATTCGCCAGGAAATATTATCTCTCTGCACCACACAACTATTTGTATAAGAATCCATTGCACCTACATTGGGGTTGAAACTAAGGTTTTACCGTGTGCTTAGGACATTGAAGNTACACAATCATTTAAAATACTTAAAATTAAGCAATATACAAATAATTGAGTGCAAAATAGGAAAATAAAGAAATTGTTGAATTTTTTTTTTTAAGAAATGGATATGCAGATATGTCACTCAATATATTCGCCAGGAAATATTGTCTCTCTGCACCACACAATTATTTGTATAAGAATCCATTGCACCTACATTGGGGTTGAAACTAAGGTTTTACCGTGTGCTTAGGACATTGAAAGATAAGTTTAGCCCCACCGAACTATCACAGAAGTTGATAAAATCCGATGATCCAAGTTCTTACTCACTAGACCAACCGCTTGATACGTAGGATAGCGAAAAAACGTTGAACAAAAATAGGTGTATTGTTTCGGATTACGTTGTTATTTTTTTATTTGATTGAGAGAGTGCAATCTCAAAAAAATTATATTTTATAGTATAAATTAACAATTTGAAGATTTTTTAAAATATAAAGTGTCATTCACCCTAGATTTTATTAATATTTGGGATATTACATCCACTCTATTACACTTCCCCGCAATTTAAGACAAAAAAAAATGCATCTTACCACAACAAACTACTAGTAGCGAAACATTGAAGCCATCAAAACTCCATGAAGGGGCGATGACTGATGTTGAGGATAAATCTCAGCACCCATGTTTACTATTAACTTCAATCCCNCCATCAAAACTCCATGAAGGGGCGATGACTGATGTTGAGGATAAATCTCAGCACCCAGCTCACTGATGTTTACTATTAACTTCAATCCCCAACAAATCAAGCGTGNAAACTACTAGTAGCGAAACATTGAAGCCATCAAAACTCCATGAAGGGGCGATGACTGATGTTGAGGATAAATCTCAGCACCCATGTTTACTATTAACTTCAATCCCGCTAGGAGAGGTTGCCAACAATGTTTCGAAGCAGCTTGACCCAATAGTCTGTAATGGTTGATTCATGTCATCAACGATTTGAAAATTAATACGCTCAAAATCCAAAAAGATTGTTTGAGATCATATATTCTCTTTTCACTTGCAAAAAATGTCAAATGCTTTGGTTATCAACTTCTTTTCCTTTTACATTAATGTTTTGTTTTTTTGTTTTTATCAATAACTCAACCCAATTATTGACAGCCTCCAACTTCCGCTCTATCTCCTTCAAGAAATCCTAACTATTTCGAAAGCCCGTCAACCCGTTGATGATTAGTCACATCAACAAGTGCAACTTCTTTCCAAATAATAAATATTAAAAATGTAGAGAAAAATAATTGAAATTTATTAATATAACAAAATAAATTTTCAAATAATGAATGTCACTACAATTTTTGAACAGTAAGCTAATGCAACCCACTACAACGAAAGAAAAAAGCCTCGAATCTAAGTTAAAACTTTGTTGCTTGCTTCTTGGTTCTTATAAATGAAAACCAACACCTATTTATAAATCTTTCATCTTACCATGAATGAGTATGATATTGCCAAATATTATACATTTATGGTGCCTCTAAAATCTTTTGTGCAAATATCTAATCTTTTAATATGTATAAGAACATTTTAAGTTTTTCTCATACTTTTTCTTATATTCCTATAATGTTCTTTAGAGAGTTTAAATAGGAATTTTTTTTTTTAGAATCCTCTAAAATATTATTTTTAGAGATCTTAAAATTAAAAAACTAATCCTAAGGTTCTTTGAAATTTTCAAGAAGATGGGATGTTAGAAAAAGAATACTAAACCCACCCATTGTTAGAGATGGATGATTCAAATTGAGGAAAATAGGAGAATCGACAAATTGAGATAATCCAAATAAAAATTTGTGATGGTTGATATCCACTTCTACGAGTCAACTCCAATTTAAGTAATGAAAGTTATGCATCGAAAATAGATCGTTAGTTCATCACCGAT
>CAUOFW020004292.1:257112-308709 GCA_963454935.2 Ilex paraguariensis | reverse complement strand
GGTGTTGATGGTCGCCGGAAGACGTTGAGGTGGGTGGCGTCGACGGTGCTTTGAGGTGGCTGGTTGGACTGGAGAGAGGGAGGGGGAGAGGGAGAGGGAGAGTCGGATGGTGTGGGAGGGCGCGAGTCACACGTGTGAGAAAAAAGGAGATTTAAAATATTTTACCATTGGATTGAATTAAGTTATAATATTGGATCCAAAATTCATATTCAAACCAGAAAATAAATGAGATAAGTTGGGCTCTTAGATATTATTTTTTTCAATTCTAGCATTTTTAATACTATTCTTTACTTTAACACTAATGCTATTGAGACATAATTATGAAATACAATTTGATAACATAATATATTATAATTAATAATTTGAGGACATAATGTAGGATAATTCTTTTTAAAACCTTGGTTGTTTGTCCATATGTCTTTCTCTACTCCGTTTGACATAATCCTTTTCTTTTGGATTCTCCTCGTCTTTGATTGGAAAATTTGTTAAATTAATATAACAAGTTTCGATGGGAGGATATATCATCAAATGTGGCATATAACTACGTATTATCATCTTTTTTTATTACGAAACTGATTTAAATTGAATATTTTAATTTACTTTATCTATAGTCATTGGTTAAAAAATAATAAAATAATAAAGTACACGNAACTGATTTAAATTGAATATTTTAATTTACTTTATCTATAGTCATTGGTTAAAAAATAATAAAATAATAAAGTACACGTATTATATTCTTATTGAATGAAAAATAAAATATTTGGGGTATGATAATTGAATCCTAAAATCCGATCTCTCAAATCTTTCACTTAATTTGTCAAAAAAATAAAAAAAGTCTTTTAACTTAAGTAAAAAATGACATTAGGACAGGAGTTTGAGTTGATTCAAAGAAATTAGGATGGACCATTGAATTAAAATTGCGAGTTTGACTATGGTATTGAAAAATAATTTTTTATATTATAATTTTTAGTTTTTCATATAAAAAAATATGGCACATTTTTTTAACCAATGATTAGAAATCACCCAAATTAAAACCTATTGATATAATCAATTTTAATTTTTTTTTTTATCTTTTAACCATTATAAATGTAATATGTGTAAAATTTTAATTATAATTTTTTTTGGTAGTTAATGACTACAAATTAATTACATTAAAATTTACAATTTAGATCAATTTCGGTACAATATGGATGCTAAAACTTTAGTCATATTTTAAATTTNTTAATGACTACAAATTAATTACATTAAAATTTACAATTTAGATCAATTTCGGTACAATATGGATGCTAAAACTTTAGTCATTTTTTAAATTTGATGCTATTTCCTCCCCGCAAAATTTGCCCTTTGTTACCAACAGAAAAAAAAAAAGAAAAAAGAAAAAAAAGAATTTTTTCCACGTTATTTTAGGCGTTAGCTTCCGTCAAAGTTCCAACAGTGCCGATTTCTTCAAGATCATCATACACACACCGCATNTTGATGCTATTTCCTCCCCGCAAAATTTGCCCTTTGTTACCAACAGAAAAAAAAAAAAGAAAAAAGAAAAAAAAGAATTTTTGCCACGTTATTTTAGCCGTTAGCTTCCGTCAAAGTTCCAACAGTGCCGATTTCTTCAAGATCATCATACACACACCGCAGGATCGAATCCACGTGGTATGGATATTTAAAATTCCGCCCACCTGACTCATTCGGTAATATTTCTGATCCTACCTTACATAATAATTCTGCCTCTGCATTTTTTTGACCGACTAATGGATTTTTTTTTAATTTTCATTAAATATTGGATAGAAATACGGAATAATCATAAATTTTTTGTATTATTACCCGATCTGCCTGTACATTCATTTTTTTNTATGGATATTTAAAATTCCGCCCACCTGACTCATTCGGTAATATTTCTGATCCTACCTTACATAATAATTCTGCCTCTGCATTTTTTTGACCGACTAATGGATTTTTTTTTTTAATTTTCATTAAATATTGGATAGAAATACAGAATAATCATAAAATTTTTGTATTATTACCCGATCTGCCTGTACATTCATTTTTTGTGAAAAATAATATGTGTGTTATAAAGCGATGTTGTTTTATGAAACAAAAACACCGTTTAGAAAACATATGACTTGTAATTGTATTTTATTTATGGTGTTTTAGATTATTAGAGAACATATTAATTAGATTTATTGCATGTTTTTAGGGTTTATTAGTTTATTGTGTTGGTTTATATATCTTTTTATTATATTTTAATAGTATAATTGTAAAAGTAGACTAAAAATTTGATAATTGAATTGTTAAATTGACCTAAAAATTAATAACTTATAGTTTAAAAATTGGTGAGGCATTTCGCATTCCTCTGGATCTTCCAAGTCGAATTTTTGGACGGAATTCGACTCATAACATTACAAACAATTGCGTAGGATCGACTAAAGAAATAGTCTTTCACAACTCATCAACTTAAAACATAGAATTCAAAAATTCTATCCATCGAGTCAAGTGAACAACCCTATCACGTGGTGTAACTGGAGTGTAAGTCTTTAAAAATCATATCCGAAAACAATTTTTGAAAAGAGTTTTAAGAAAATATTTTTTGATATTTTTATATTACAAAACCTATTTGGTTATATGGTTTTTAAAATAGTTTTAAAAAACTGAAAATAATAAAACTTGTTTAGACAATGATCCTCAAAACCAATTTTTAACTTATCATTTTTTTACTAAAAAAAAATTATCACTACAAAATTCTTCCCTCTCTAGTCAAGCTCACGTATAGAGCATTCTCTTTTTTTTCTCTCTGTCTCTCTCTTTTCTCCATTATCTTCTCCAACATCATAGACATACACACCCACATAACAAACACACACCCACACATACAACAAACACACACACACACACAACCATCCGTGCACACACACACACTCACGCAATACATATATATATGTATGTATATATTTATATATACACACACGCACACATAGATCTATATATATACACAAATCTATACATATACAAATCTGTTGTAGAGAGAGAAAGGGGAAATGGATTGCGTGAGAGAGAGAGAGGGGAGAAGAATTGCGTGAGAGATAGAAGGCTATAGTGAGAATGGTGGAGAAGAAGAGAGAGCTCAGTGAGATAGAGAGAGAGTGATATTCGGGGAGAGAGAAACACAAAAAACATTGAGATAAAAAGGCAAAAAAAAAAAATACTTTTTATAGTAATAACTTATTTGCTGCTAAGGAGGTTCGAAAAGAAGGCCTCATTAATGAGCAAATGGTGTTCTCGTTGTTTCTCTTTTTTCCTTCTTTTGCCTCCAAAACACCCAAACATAAGCTAGACTTGTTTTCAATTTTTATGCTCCACTTTCCACTTTTTTTTCCAAAAACTGAAGAACAAAAAATCAAACCAAATAATTTTTCATTGTTTTTAGAGTTTTGAGAACAAAAAAACAGTTTTTGAAAATCAAACCAAACAAGTTTCTTTTCTATACCACCCCTTTTATCTATTCTAAGCTTTTGCGGAAAATGTTGGGGTTGAACAACTAGTTAGGGTGAGATTATTTTTACCTTACAAATCTCTATTCTCATCCCATTAAATTATAAATCATAAAACTAATAAATTTACCCCCACCCCCCACTAATAACTAAGTCTACCCCATTCTGTACCCATCCCATTAATAATTAAACTTATTTTAATATTTACTTTTAGGATTTCTTTCTATAACACAACTTAGATAGTCTATACAAAATATATTTAACTACATTATCTATTAAAATTGAACAAAAAAAATCTATAGACTTTGTAATTTGAGGAGGGAGACTTAATGATTTTGTTTTTTCCTTTTCAAGAAACGTAGCTTCAGATGCGACCTTCGACAAAGACTCTTAAGATATTTCTTTCTATACATTTAGAAATTGCGTGTGAAATTTTTTTTTTTCTTTGCAATTTCTTTCGACCAACAATTAGGAAAGAAAAATAGAAAGAAAGAAAGAAAGAGAAGTGAACAGTGGAAAAGGAGTATTATTGCAACAATAAGATCGGAGAAGAAAAAGATTGGACGACAACAGTTGAAGTAATTTGCAAGAAAGAAACTCATAGTAGAATTCAATCAAGAATTTTTTGTGCATAGACTATGTGAGATGAGTATGAGAAGAAACCCTAAAGGTGAAGATCGAGATAAGTTTTGTTATTAATGGGGTAAGTATAGTATAAGTTGTACTTAATTACTAGTTGAGTAAGTATAAAAACGGTGAATTTAAGACTCGTTTGGTAACGTTTACGGTTTTTGATTTTCTAAAAAACAAAAAACAGAATCAAAAAATCAAAAACTTCTTTTCTTGTTTTTGAAAATCGCCCATCATTTACAAAATGATGACAAAAAAAAAACGGTTATCAAATGAGTTTTTTTTTTCTTGTTTTCTTTAAATATCAAAATAAAAACAAAAAACGAAAAACGAAAAACATAAACGTTACAAAATGGGACCTAATAGTTTAATAAGATGAGAGCGGAGATTTGTGGGGTAAGAATAACCCCATCCATTACAATATTTGGTTTGCTTTTTTTGTTGGTCAAGGAGTATCGGTTGCTCAAGATCAGTTCAATATTTGCTCACATTTAAGAACACATCTAATTTTTTACCATCATATCATTGATTCCAGACATGTCGTAATGCTTATTTTTGGGTTTGGCTTGATCCTAGTTCATCAACGAGTGCAAATTTGATATATTTGGGATTTAAATTTAACTAATAGAAAAAGAAGTAAATAAGTTTATTAGATATTCATGACCCCCACCCGCACAATGTACAATTTACAATTTTTGTCCATCGTCACCTTTTACCCACCCTCATCGTCCACCCCTATCTCCATCCCACCCGTACCCCCCATCCCAACTAATTCTAAAGTATCCGTTAACTAGATAATGCCCGTGCTTATAGATTAAAAAAAAAAATTGACAATTAAAAAAAATGAGCATCGACAAGAGGAAATATCTATCTCGACACACCAAGATTTAACATTGTGTCGCATGTGTCATACATTAAATCCATAGACGAAATGTTAGCATCAATAGTGGTAAAGTGTCAAATAACACCCACCCAATTCATAAATTAAATCAAGTTAAGATTTTAATCGGTTGAGTATAAAAATAAAATAAAATAATCCAACCGAATGTATGATATATAATCGGATCAAATAGCACAATCAAGTTCAACCATATCCATCTTTTCACTGATGAATAGGAATTTGTCAAATGATTCTCTGAATTCCACACACTACCTTGTGTGTCGTTCCCCTGTCCTCGACTTCCCCCACCAAAATGAAACAAAATTTTGAACTAAGAAAAAAAGACCCATTATCAAAAAATAAAAACATTCTTCTTCATGTTGGAAAGAATTTGTCTGTGAAACGAGCTTCGTAGTTGTTTCTATTCATGGAGCTCTACTATTTCTTCTCCCGTTCTCGAATCTCGATAGCAATCCATCATATAGGATACACGGGACCACGAATCGATTGCTGTATTATGATGGTAACAATTAGTGTCCTTGACNAGTTGCCGGGTATTTTATTGATTCAAAGGTATGGAGAATGGAGATACAAGCTTTGAGAGAGAGAATGGAGAATCAAAGAAAATAGTAATCTCCGGTAGTCGGTTCGTCCTCTGTAAGTCTCTGATGGGGCGTGATATTCATCCTNTACTATTTCTTCTCCCGTTCTCGAATCTCGATAGCAATCCATCATATAGGATACACGGGACCACGAATCGATTGCTGTATTATGATGGTAACAATTAGTGTCCTTGACGTAGCACTAAGCATCCTTTTCTAAGATTGGAAGAATGAGGTTCACTCGTATAAAACTTTGAGTAGTGGTCTTGGTGTCTCGACCTTATTCCCTAAAAGAAGTCTTTAATAGGACAGAAAACATGATTGATAAACCACTCCACATAAAAAAAGTCTCTTATATTACGGTACAAGACTTAAGAAGAGAAATTCACAATGTTAAAGAAGACATAAAAGTCATAAATACTAGACTTTTAGCTTTGACAAAACATGCCGACGCAATACCGAGGCAAATATTACATTTTTTTGCTTCGGTATTATGCCAAAACAAAAAAATCCGTAACGACATATGCTTTTTCTTGTAGTTGTTGTAACTTCACTTTAAAAATTGGTAACTTTGGTTTTGTGGTACCATATTAAAACTTTTATTCAATACAATAGAATTACCCCTTGCCGCAGTATTGTTCTTCTCTGTAATGGGTAAGTAGTGTTTCATATTGCAGATGCTTGTTTATTAAACAGAAGGCAGTGGAAAATTACAATGAAAGTCACAACTCAGGTCCTGTCTTCTTGCTCATGAGAATCGAACGGGATGAATTTCACTATATAGGAACTGATATTAGATTACTGAATACATGCAAATAAAAACAACAAAACCTAAACAAAGAGGAACAAACAACTAATAACAATAATCTATAGGGAGACAAAATTGTTAATAATGTTTGGTTATAGCCATAGGTACTAAAAAGGAAAAATTGCTGCTGCTAGCAAAACTTCCCCAAGAGGAGATGGTTGAAAGTAATTATTAATCTGATCAGCACCTTGATACCATAGTAGGTTATTATCATCATCACCTTTGATTTCCTCCATCATCAAACGTGGCACCAGCGAGACACCACCACCAGTACCACCATTATCTTTAATTCCGGCATCGACTTGAGTTGTAGATGTTGCCTGTGCCTGAATGTCCAACTCCAATGGATCAAAGTAATACTCACTCGTTGTAACTTCTTCTGTGGTATTGGGCACCTTCAAGAACTCAACCCTATTTCTCACCGTCTCCAATTTGCACTCTATCACCTGATGATGCACAAAAATAGTTTTGCACACCACCTGTCAAGTGTAGATAATAAATGCAGTGAAATCAATGAAGAAATTAAAGAAGACACAATTTATAGTGGTTCGGTCAATTCGACCTACGTCCACTCTTCAATGACTTCAGTTGCCGGGTATTTTATTGATTCAAAGGTATGGAGAATGGAGATACAAGCTTTGAGAGGGAGAATGGAGAATCAAAGAAAATAGTAATCTCCGGTAGTCGGTTCGTCTTCTGTAAGTCTCTAATGGAGCATGTGTCCTTCTCTCTACCAGATTGGAGCTATTTTATATCAGCTAAGAGATCATTCTTGTGGAGATCATGACATATCCTCAAGGCTTCTTTATCGCAGCTTAGAGATTATCTTTGGTGGAGATCACGACTTATCCTCAACGGAAGGAAGAGGTTGGGGAGCTCTTCATGAAACGTGGTCAAAGATAGGACCGTTTCCTTTGGTGGTGCAGATAAGCTTCTCGTGCTCTCCTCTTGGTGACGTGCTAAGCAAGAAGTCTAATCGGCCTTGGACTGTCTTGGACTTGGTGGATTTGGACCGTTTCCTTTGGTGGTGCAGATAAGCTTCCCGTGCTCTCCTCTTGATGACGTGCTAAGCAAGAAGTTTAACCGGTCTTAGACTGTCTTGGGCTTGGTGGAATCAAAATGAGGTTGGGCTCTTCAACTGGGGTTGGACTTTAACACATAAATTAGACTATTTGGGCTTAACCCATCATCACCTTCAATAAATCTCTAGTGGTCTGTCCCGAAAGCCTATCAAGCCGGTTGTCGTTATCGTCCTTCTTGGGAAAAATCTCCTGTCTCAAATATTGCTTTTTTCCAGGATGATCATGATCATATTCTTTGTAGTTGTGGATGAGAGCTTTCAAGTCTCTGGGATTCTCTGGCCAAGTCTCGACCTCCCCGTCTGGCCCAAAAACAACTGCACACGCTTTGATGTCGCACAGTACTGCAAGCTCCATTGTCTTCCTCAGGACACAGTCCTTTCTTTTCTTGAAGCTCAGTCTTTTAGCTCTATCGTTGCCCACTTTTCCCATTTTGATCTTCGTAGGCACCATCTGAGAGAGAGGGGATGTCCTGATTCAGAAACAGTTACTGTTGTTGCAAGTAAGAAATCTTTGGAGAGAGAGTGAGTGTAATTACTAATTACCTTATTAATGAGACATTTAGTGATGGAATCTCATGTGCTTTTTATAAGTTTCCTTTTTTCACACTGTTACCTTTTTCTGTATGTCTCCCCGAAAGGGTAGGTTAATGTTCGGTGTTACTTATATTTTAGTTAAATTACACTTCAACCCTTCAACTGTGGCCAAGATATCACCTCACCTCTTGAATTATTGTATTTTTTTTTATAGAATTAGTTGCACATTATAATAATATAGTTCAAGCAGAAAAATGAGATAATTGGCTTAAGTGAACGGGGTGTTATCCATGGGACAATGTGAAAGTATTGGCTTAAGTGAAACTGTAATGTAAAAAATATAATAATTAAAAGTAAAAGGGCACTACGAAATGAGAACTATCTTTAAGGGGTTCAAGTAAAATTTCTGAATGTAATATATCTACGGTTAATTGTCATTATGATTTAGGGAATCAAAATAAAATCTGAAAGCGACGTCGTATTCTGCTTTCCTTCTGTTACGGAAGCCAATGTGTATGGTCTATGCTACCCTCACTCGATGCCATTCAGACTCTTATTACTTTAATGAAAAAATATGGCGCAACTCGAGCGGATTGGACAAGTTGGGAGATCAATTCTAGTTAAACTCTAGATATATAATCTTTAACTTTAACCTTAACCCTACCTCAATCCGATAACTTCTGAAGTATTCAATCCGAGTACTGCCCGAGTTTAATTCAGTCTTGTTCGGATTGAATTTGGATTACTTAATTCGTACTAATTTTGAGTTAAAATTTGGATTGAGTTTGAATTACTTAATTCAGGTTGATTTTTTAAAATTTAAATTTAATTTTTTAAAATATAAATTTGATTTTTTTAAGTGATATGAGATGACAGACAAGACGCAGATGAAAAGAAAAGGAGTAAGAAAGGGATAAGTGACCATTGAGAGTGAAATTTGGGAGTGATGGAGGTGTAGACGTGAAGTGAACTGAAAATTTGGACTTTAAACAGTAAAGATAAATATTAATTCTAATTAAATATATTTATCTATATTTGGGTTCAATTCGATTTTCATATTTGGGTTGAACCCGACAACCCAAAATCTCAACTTGAGACTTGCCCAAATTTAATTAAAGTTAGAGTTTTTTTTCCCCAATTGAACCTAAATATTAAAATTTAAACCCAAGTCTTTTTTTGGGGGGGGTTAAATTCGAGTTCTTCTTTCCAAATTACACCCGTGACAATAGGATACTTAAGTCATTTCAGTTGTTGACGGGAGATTTACTTGTATCGATTAAATTAGGAAAGGCATTGATTGGTACTAACTTTGAAATCTTCGAACCCTTCGTAGGGTTTTCCCTCGTCCTCCTCCCCTCCCACCCTCTCTCTCTCTTTCTCTCTCTCTCTCTCTCTGTGTGTGCAAAGATTCGAGTCTGGAATTTCTTCAATTCAACGGTCAAAGTTATCGGAACCATGTACGCGTCGAGGGGGTAAGTCGAGAAAACTCAGTTCTCTCTCTGTGCTTTTCAATTTTTTTTTGCGGAAAATTTGTATGTGCTGAATCTGTATTCTGAGTTTCGTTACTACATATTTACTTCTTGATGTATGAATGTCGATCGTGTTATTCTTTCACATATGTATGCTGAGAGTTTAGAGTTTTTGGCTTGATGCTGTTTGTTTCTTTGTTTATTTGGTATTGTTCTCGTAATTCTGCGGATCGATTATATGTGAAATAGATGAAGATATTGGAGATTTACGAAGGTGTAATTTGGATCTATGCCTATTTGTGGATTTGGTACGGATTAAAGGCAGATTAATTATTTACAATTTCAACTTATAGGGATTACAAATTTGTTCGGATTTTCTTCAAAAGGTTTCCGAGACTGGGTCAAGAAATTTCTTTGTTTACTTGCTTTATTGTGTGGCTTGTCTTTCTTGTAAAAGGTGTCTCTAATCTTTCCATTCTTGTTGGTATTCTTTTTTTTTTTTTTTTTTGGGTGTTTGGAAGGGGGGGAAGTTAATAGGTTTTATATTTATTGAAGCACTTAACATACGTAGAGCAAAATAATTTTTATGGAGCTGTATTTACCACTTTTGTTAGGCAAGAATTCAGGGACAAACCATTATAATAGTTGTAATAGTCCTGCACGTGTTTGTTTTGAGTACCCATAAGTAGGAGGCCTGAGTAGTTTTGTTACTCTAGAAGTAATTACGTTGATGCTACAGAAATTGTGATTTGATCAATTGATTAAATTGTAAAAATTTTATTGATATTGAAAGCAATTCAATTAAGATTTATTTGAGCTTCACGTGGCTACCTTGTTGATTTCTTTATGTCAATGTGTTGGTCTTTTTATTTTTATTTTTTTCTAACAGCGTTAGTTCACATCATTTGTTGTGGGTTTAAAAACTAAAAAACCCAATAGTTTGGCTGGAAACTTGTGGCTTGAAGTTTAGAGGATAGAACTGTGAATTGCCTGAGACTTCTATAAGATACCTGTGTACGATGAAGTTGGGAACAACATAAAATGTTTATTTATTGGTCATAGTATTGCCTTTATATATATATTGTACTGTAGGGAAAGCAATTTCTTTTCAACCATTATTGAAAATTTGTTGAGAATTGAAATGTCCATGGTTATAGTTCTGCACTGCTATATAAATGTGATCTTTTCTGCTGAATATGTTTTGGTTAATCATGATAGACGATGCCTATATTTTAATGCTTTATTACTTGCTTGCATTTACCCTAGTTACCCTGTGGTTTGTGACATTACCTGGCTCATTAATGTCACTTGGGTTCCACATTGGTTGTCAAGGGTGGGTGTCCTATCAATAGACATGTTATTGATATCTTATGGGGCCAAATGATAATTTTTCTTCAACTTGAGGATGATGTGATTTTATTTTATTTTTGTAGTTTAGCCTAGGGGCCTCTTATTGATTGGTCCTACCTGATGGTATCTGTGGGTTTTTGGTTTAGTCATTACTGCCTTTTCCGTTTCTTCATCATATGATTTTCATATACATTTCTTTACTGGCACATAATATATATGCATTTATTGTGTTTGTATAGACGTGGGTTGGTAATATATGAGAAAATGTTTTGAGGAATGAGTTTAGGAATAAGAAAACTAGGTGTCAAAAACATGGGTTGGGCTGTTTTTATTAACAAGGTTGAGTGGGGGATTTTCTTTTGCTTTTGGGTATGAATTATTGAAGGGCAATGTTTGGGAGCGGGGGGGTTTCGGACGGGTACGAGATCGGCTCAAAGAGACCAAGAATGATGGAATCGAATCCCTACTTCGCAGTGAGCAGCGGTTCAACTGGTTATCAATCCCATGGCTATGGCAGCAGATTTGTTTCCTCTGCATTTCCTGTGGTTCGTCTCAGGGGGCTTCCTTTCAACTGCACAGACATTGACATTTTCAAGTTCTTCACTGGGCTGGATATTGTGGATGTGTTGCTGGCAAACAAGAATGGGCGATTCTCGGGGGAGGCTTTTGTCGTCTTTGCAGGACCCATGCAGGCTGAGATTGCTCTACAGAGAGATCGCCAGAACATGGGGCGGAGGTATGTGGAAGTTTTCAGGTGCAAAAAGCAGGATTATTACCATGCTGTAGCTGGGGAGGTGAATTATGAAGGAATTTATGACAATGACTTCCAAGGGAGTCCCCCTCCATCTCGATCCAAGAAGTTTCATGATAAGGATCAAATGGAGTACACTGAGATACTGAAGTTGCGTGGTCTCCCTTACTCTGCCACAAAATCTGCTATTGTAAAATTTTTTGGGGACTTCAAGTTGGCAGATGATAAGATACACATTGCATGTCGCCCAGATGGAAAAGCTACTGGAGAGGCATATGTTGAGTTTGCTTCGGCTGAGGAGGCGAAGAAAGCAATGTGCAAAGACAAGAAGATGATTGGGTCGCGATATGTGGAGCTATTTCCTTCAACACCCGATGAAGCCAGACGGGCCGAGTCAAGATCACGGCAGTGATGAGGCATAGTGGCTATAATTATGAGTGCTTGACTTGGGATTCTGCCGGCTTATATCAGTTCCTCCTTTTCAAAACTCTTGTGAATTTTCTGTTGTGTTACCAAAATTTCACTTACTATCTAAATTTGATTTTGAGATTTAGGATATTTTGTTCCCATGGGAAAACATTTGACAGGCGCAGCTGAAAATTGAAAAATATTCGATAGTGCCAGTTCAACCTTCATGGATTGGTTGGTCAATTTACTGATTGAAGGTATTGAACAAACTCTCTCTGGAATAGCACGGGTGGGGTGGTCTAGTGGGGTATTGATCGAACTTCTCATTTGAGGTTAGAGGTTCGTGTCTTGGAGTTCACATTGGGGTTTGGTGTTTGGTCGTTATGTTAGTCTGACTAGGTTTGTTCCTGAGAGTAGTAACGGGTGTGGTCAGGGGTTTTATGATCCGACCAATGAGGGCTTATTGGGTAGTTTTTAAACGTTTTCTTTTGTCTTCACTCACTCGTTTTTTGCATAAAAAAAAATAAATAAATAACTCTATGTGGAACACTTTATTTGTATGCTGCGTGTATGAAGCCTTAATATTGATAAGAGGCAGACAAAAAAATATGCTATCATGGTTAAGGATTCTGTGCAATAAGTCTCAATGCCCAAGGGAAAATTTCCTAGCAATAAGCAGAAAAAAAAACAAAAAAAAAGTACAGATAAACAAAGGCAGCGAATCCTTATTGGGGAAAAAATTGACCATAATAATGTTTATATTGATATTTCAAAATGTTTTCCAGTTAGTTTGAAAATATTTTAGTATATTTTAACTAAAATTTTTAAAAAAATTTACAAATAAATTCTCAAAATTATTATAGATTTTTATTTTGGTTTAAGATATATTTTCGTATTTTAAACAAGACAAGAATTCTTTTCTTACTCATTTATATGTTTTCGTTTTGATTGTTTTTCGAAACAATGGAATTGTGTTCTTTACTTTGTGAGCGGACCCTTTTATAAACCCTGAGGTGGTTTGGTTCACCGTGGGAGGATTGGTTTGGAATCCGAACTCAATCCAATTCAATGCAAAGTGATTTGGATTAGAGGATTATAAAGATGAGATTCAAATTCTATCCCATCTTTAGATATGATTCATTTGTTATGTGGGCCCATTAACATGTGAAGATAAAATATGTTAAAATGATCATTTCACCCTTGTGTAAACAATGTGATCCAATCCTATACCATGTTTAAAATGGAATGAAAAAAAAAAATTCAATCCATTAATATTGTTTTTTTTGCAACAAAAAATATGAATCAATAAATTACGCATTTTTACAAAATATACCAATAAATATTTTATTTATTTATTTAATTAAATTTGTACAATACACTTTTAATCACAAAAATCATATGCATCATGAAAAAAAAAATTTCCAACACAAAAACAATACACATATCAATACCAATCAAGCCTGAGTCGTTATTTGTTTATTTATAGACAAGCCGGAGTTGTGTGTTTAAAAATAAAACTTAATTATTTTTTTTTTCAATAAATAACAAAATTAATCTGAACCATATTAAATTTTTTCAATGATCCAAATGCAATTTATTTTCCATGAATTTTAGGATATTTTAATATTATTGCCTAAATTAATACCACAAATTAGGTCAATTTAAAATAGGAAAAATTTCAATGACATCCCCTCTAGTTTACCATATCTTCAAGGACACCCCCTTTAGTTTCTGAATCTTCAATGACACTCATTCTAGTTTAATTTAAACATCACTAACATCCCCTACCATTAAACTATTATTTCTAAAAAAATAAATTTACCTAAAATACCAAAAAAGCCCCTACATAACCTCAAGTAAATTTTTTACATAAAATTTTATTAAAATTTGAGCTTTTAAAATTTTTAAAAAAATCATAAATAACAATTTTAGTAAATAATTTGTTAGTAAATACTAATTTTTTATTTACTAATTAGTAAACTTTTTTTTAAAAAAATTGAGCCTATTAATTTTTTTTTTTTACATATTAAAATTTGAGCCGATTTGAACTTCATCCGAGTTGTTAGGGCCGATTAAAATTCTCTCTTGAGTCGATTATAATTTATATTTTTTTCTTATTAAATTTGTGTCAATTAAAATTAGATTTATTACAATTTAAGTCAATTAAAATTCATATATTTTTATATATTAAAATTTAGGCTGATTAAAATTTAATGCGAATTAATTCAAATTTGATTTGAGTTGATTAAAAATAATTTTTAATTGCTCAAACAAAATTTTAATTAGCCCAAATTCTAATATGTAAAAATAATATAATTTTTAATTGGCACAAATTTTAATATATGTAAAAAAATAAATTTTAATTAGCTTGAATCGAATTTTAATCGATTTGAATTTAATTACGTAAAAAAAATTAGAAAACAGAGGGGGTCTCATTAAAGATATGTTTATCTAAAGGGAGTGTGGATGAAATTTGTCCTCAAATATATCATAGGCAATTTAATAAAATTATATTTCACTTAATATTTTTAATTTGACAGAAGTTGTCATTGAAGATTCAAAAATTAGAGGAGGTGTCCTTAAAAATAAGGTAAACTACAGGGGGAGTGGATAAAATTTTCCCTTTAAAATATGTTCCTTAATTAAAATGTTAATATTTTTTAGAGTTTATCTCTAGGAAACAAAATTTTAGATGCAATAAGACTCAACACTACTAAACAAATATGATTTTTAATGAGATTCAAAGCCTTTCATTTAAACTTGACTAAGACCGAATATTTTCGCATATTTACTCTCAAAATTTATGTAATTAAATATCGAATGTCAGAAATTAAGTCATATCTATTTAGAAAAAAAATTATAATGTAGTATATAATATAGAGTATAATCAATTTTTTAATAAATTCTTTTTCTATTTTTTTTAAGTACACAAGATCAAAAAATTGGAAATTTTTTTAATTTATTTTAAACACATGCCAAATTTTATTTTTTTGTTGTTTCAGTAATAAAAAAAAAAAAAAAATTCAACAAGAGAGAAAGAGAGATGGAAGTCAAATGTTGAGGGCAATAATGTAAAATGACATGTTATTTCATCCGTGGCTTTCCAAGTAAATGAATCCCACATGTTAGGTGAGTTTCATTTATCCTCCAGTTCAGAGAGGATTAGTTCGTGAATTCCTACGGTCGAGTAATTCAATCCCTAACGTTTATCATTTTTTGGTTCCAAAGCTGGAATATGTAGCCCCGTATTTGAATCCAATCTAACATATTTTATCCTTCCAAACAAGCATCACCCGAATCCATAACGGTTAAAACATAAACAACAACCGTAAGTTTAAAACAGTTGGAATCAATTAGTCCGACCGCTCCCCCGCCGCAATGGCCGAGACGACGTCGTATCTACCAATCGAACCCACCAACTTCGACCTCATCGTTGTCGGCACCGGCTTACCATCATCCATAATCGCGGCCGCTGCCTCCGCCGCTGGAAAATCCGTAATCCACCTTGACTCCAACCCCTTCTACGGCTCCCACTTCTCCTCTCTCCCCCTCGACGACCTCACCTCCTTCCTCCATTCCCAGTCCCAATTATTGGATCCGAATCTTCATATACCGCCACCCCAATCCAACGATACTGATGAATTTATCGCTGTTTCTCTCACCACCCAACGCATGTACTCCGAAGTCGAGATCTCCTCTTATTCCACCGAACCCCTCGAACAATCTCGAAAGTTCAGCATCGATTTGGCAGGACCTAGGGTTTTCTTCTGTGCTGATTCCGTCGTTGACCTCATGCTGAGGTTGGGGGTGAATCAGTACATGGAGTTTCAGAGTATTGAGGGGAGTTTTGTCTGTGATGGTGACGGAAAGCTTTGGAATGTGCCGGATTCGCGAAAAGCCATATTCAAAGATAGGAGTCTAGGGCTTACCGAGAAGAATCAGCTGATGAGATTCTTTAAGCTGGTTCAGGAACATTTGCAAGCTGTTGGTTCTGTTGATGGCGAGAGCGGTGAAAATAAGAGGATTTCGGAGGAGGATTTGGAGAGTCCGTTCGTGGTTTTCTTGGAGAAAATGGGGTTTTCACCGAAGTTGAAATCGTACACTTCGAATCGCCCTTTCCTCTCTGTTAGTGAGAGTTATTTGTTTGTTTCAATCTCTTATAACTCTTAGGAGTTTATGTTTATTACTATCATTATTTATTGATTAGAAATATTTTCACTTCTCCTTAAGTTGTTATGTTTCTGATTTTTTTTTTTATGCCATTTGACAACTTGAAGGAAATGATTTAATATCCTTTGAGTGGGGGAGTTTTATTTAGAAAACTGAAGAATCAGTATATTTGGTCGAAATTCTCAAGTTATGAGCATCTTTGTTATAAGTTTTTTTTTTTTTTTCATTTGAACTGGTTTGTAAGCTGTTGATTGCCTGAAAATGCTGCATTTTGGGTTTTAGTGGACTGGGGAAGAGAAAGTATAGTAGGTTAACCATTTAGAGGATCATTTTTGTTTTCACTATAGAAAGGAAAATTTTCCCTCCATTTAGTTATCTGTAGCAATATGGGAAGGAGAGAATTTTCAGGAAAGGTAGTGGTTTGTTACTATAAGACCATTTTCCCTTGCCTCCCTTTTTCTTTCCAGATTACCAAATGGAACCTAAAAATTTACTGTTGCTTTTGTTATGTTTGTTTCTTTTTATTAGTCTGCCTATTTAATATTAATTTCTCTGGGGGTGAAGACCTTACGTGCTCACATGAAACAATTAAAACCCACAATCCAGTTAGGCTAATTGTATTGTGTTCAACATATACTTGCTTCATACTGACACATATTCTGTGTTGTGGCTATTTATGAACAAACAGCTTTCTATTTTTTTTTATGATGCATTTTGGTGTCTCTGAATTTTGTTACATCTCTTGGCTCTTGTTTCTGTTTGAAATATTTCTTCTTTAGGCTTCTCTTTCTCCTTTGTCTGTTTGTGTGTTTCTGTAGAGATTGTAAAAGCTGCCGTAGTTTTTCTCTGTACATTCCTGATCGTATATCTATGTGATGGCTTACTGTTAGTGAAGGCCGCTTTTTTTTCCTGATGAAGTTGATACCTTGTCCGTATATTTGTGCTTGTTCAATTGCCTATTTGGAGGACTTTAATTGCAAATGATGCTACAATGTTTCTCATAGATAGGCTTTTTCTTTTTTCATGTGATTGTTTGTCTTAGTTCCTCTTACATTGTGCTTTACAAACTGACGAGTAACTTGCATTAATTTTTCTGCTTGCAGGATTATTCTATATGCAATAGCCATGACAGATTATGATCAAGAGAATGTGAAAGTCTGTAAAGATGCTGTCAAGACAAAGGAGGGAATTAGTCGTTTAGCACTTTACCACTCCTCAGTTGGCAGGTATTTGTTGTTTTTGTTTCATACTACAACGGTTATCCAGTCATTATTATAGTTCCATTTTGTTGAAGTTTAGTCAACTGCAATTACTATTTTATGTAGAAGACAATTGTGACCAGCCAAGGAAAGAAACAAAACATAAGGGCAAAAACACAAACAGTTGTTTTTATCTGGAAAACTGAAAACTTATGCATTAGTGTTTTTTGAGTTCTTCTGTTTGATTTCTAATTATGATCTTAACCCTTCTAAACCCTCCTCCTTACGTCGCCACGTTTATTCTCTAACACGGAAGGGGTGGGATATCTTTATTTTTTGAATAATATCGGCATAAGTTCTATATTTTTGAAAAAGCACCCTATGAGTAAGCATTAATGAGAGATGGGAGTGTATAGATAGATGGTTGTGTTTCAGCCTTACAAATGACAGAAGGTGCATGGACATGTCCAAAAGATTTGTTAAAAATGAGTTATGAGTATGACTGATCTTAGTCTCTGCAAATGCAGCCTAACTTCTGGTTCATCTTTTTCAATACATTCCCCAAATAAAGTACTCTTGAAGAAAGACAGTCAGACTTGTGGAACCGTCTACTTGTTTCATATTAATAAAGAAAAAAAAAAACCATTGGATCTTTTCTTAATTGATAGAATAGAATGCAGGCAACAATTTGTCTGTGCAATGGTTATTTTGTACTTGACAATTGATATGCCATTTGAGTAGTGATTCAATGCACAGAATGTACTGAGCTTAATGCGATGTGCATTTCATCTTGCAGAGTTCAAACCAGCAATGCTTTAGTAAATGACTATGAACTGGAGCACTTATCACAAGACAGAATAAAAATTAAAACTGCAGCAAAATGATCGATTTCATTCAACCTTTGTTTTGCTCGTGTTGATCAATATGCACAGATTTCCCTTGTATAGGTGCAACATAATATGCTTGATTTCATATAAGGTTTCTGTTAGATACCATACAAGTTGACAAGTTTAAACATCTCTTGGCAGAAAAAACTGAATACTGGCTTTTATGCTATGAAGTCTTATGGTTGTAATTGTGGTTATCACATGTGCCATATGTGTTCCACGACCGGTCATTTCTTATGTTTTTTCGTCTTTTTCAGGTTCCCTAACGCACTAGGGGCTTTGATTTACCCTTTGCATGGTCAAGGGGAACTCCCACAAGCGTTTTGCCGCCGTGCTGCTGTCAAAGGCTCTCTGTATGTAAGTTTCACTGAGCATAATTGAAAACTACTTCTCTATGGGTAGCTATGATTGTCACCTATACTTAGACCTTTGTGAATTGTGAATCAAGAATGGCTTGGATGCACTCTACCAAACCAAAGAAAGCCTTGTCTCGATTATCTTGGGTCAGGCTAGATGACCTAGCTTGCTCCCTGGGGAGTAGGGAAACCTTGGTTTGTAAATGGACTTTAGAAAGTTTTTAAGCATGGTACATAAACATCTACTCTGGACAATAGGTTTATGGGGCCATGATAATCCTTATTTTAGGGGCCTTGGATATGATTGCCACTCCTCTTGCTTGGATAAATTAAATGTATCAAAAAGTGTCCACATAATATGAATTTGTTGTGAAAATATTCTGCTGTAGCTTTGCCAATCTATAATACTAATCTACATTTACAACAACTATTATACAGGTTCTGCGAATGGCTGTGATTGCTCTGCATATAGACAAGGTTTGGAAATATGTCTCTTATTTGATAACTTTCGGGAGCATTAAGGATGCACATACTATGTCTGCTTAAGAGGTTTACATGGGCCTCACTCATGCCATTTTTTTCAAAAGCATTTAGTAATCTTGGATACACAATCTCATTAAAATTCGCAGGCTAGTAGGAGTTGTAAAGGGGTTAAGTTAGCTTCTGGTCAGGAGCTATTCAGCCATCAGGTGATCCTAGATCCATCATTTACAGTTCCATCTCCAGTTCCTAATTCTCCCTCAGGTTTTCTGCAAGATAGTTCTCAGATCTTTGGCCTGAGGGATGTTAAAGGAAAGGTGGCTAGGGGAATATGCATTACAAAGACTTCCTTAAAGGCAGATGTAATAAATCTTCTGGCGTTATATCCTCCTAAATGTGAGATCAATGTCCCAGTCTATACTCATTCTTTGTTGAAGGGTTATGGAGTTTATCTATTGACTGTTCTTTCTCTCTAGCTCTGTATCCTGAACAGGTGACATCAGTTCGAGTTCTCCAGCTAGGAAGCAATTTAGCTGTTTGTCCTCCTGGCATGTGAGTTAATTGTTTAATTGTTTGTTTCTTTCCTCCCCTTCCCCCCCCCNTGGTGCATCTGGATTTTTTTGTCTCTTTGATTTTCAATCGAAAATAACCCAAAAGTATGTAAGCTTTTTTTACATTTCACATTGCTTGCTTGAAGTAGTTATGCTCTAAAATTGATTCCTGTTTCTGGTTTTTTTTTTGGGGGGTCAAATTCCTGTTTCTGGTTAAAAGGACCTAATGTTGTGGTAAAATTGTGGCTTCGACTATGATGGTAACTACTTTGTATAAATATGTTGAAGGTTAGGTTTTCTACTTTTTGGAGTTTCATTTTCTCCTATTCTTGATAAAGTGCTGGTTTTGGTAGAAAATTTTTCAGGCAGCCAGATGGCACATGAGAGTGCGACTCAGTGCTGTATTATAGTGGTAAAATATCTCTGAAGTGCCCTAGGTGTAGCATCCTTTGCTAGGAATGAAAGAAATGGAATTCATTCCTAAATCAGTTACGGTTCCTACTTGAATTGATTGAAGTTCTAAAAATTTTTATGTTTTGAAGTTCTGGTCGGTGGAAACACATGCTTTGGAGTAAGGAGTGATCTGTGAATTTTAATATCTTTTTTCTAGATTAACCAAAATGTTCTGTCTGTAGAGCAAAGCACTGGGAATAGTTGATTTATGTTGTGTGCTTTCTGTTCAGGTTTATATTATATCTTTCAGCTTTGTGTGACAATGCCATTCAAGGGAAAAACTTACTTCATGCAGCCATAAATGCTCTATTTTCAGCCCCCGTGCCTGGAAATGCTGAAAATAGTAACACTGATCAGAATGAGAATGCAGAACAAGTGAAACCCGGCCTACTTTGGAGTGTCTTCTACATACAGGAGCTTATTATGGTTTGCTTCTCATCTTTATATTCCTCTTTTTTCAACATACCATTGTGTGTGCGCACCTGTGTCTATTTTTCCTGTTTCTATCCCCCTGCCAATTAGTTTCTGCTAGGTTGTGCGGTTAGAAGCAAGCTGGGCTTTAAGGGCTTTTTTATTTCTCTAGTTCGCTTTCCTGTGGATGTAGAAGTATATTAAGAGCCTAAAGAAGGTAGGCTTATTTAAAAAGCTTGTCCATTTGCTACTTATTGTGGGCATCCTATCAGTTATGTTAGCAATCTTCAGACATAACACATGAGACCCTTATTGAAGCCTTGACATGTATGTTTTGTGCATGTGCAGCCGAAATTCTTGTTGATTGTTGCACCTTAATCATTGAGTGTAATGGTCGCTATGCCTCACATATCAATGCAATTTTATTATATATTTTGAGCCCTTGGTTTGACTGCTAGACTCTAATGCTATTTTGATAATTTTCCAGGGGTCATGCAAATCAGTTAGTTTTACCCCAATGCCAGATGGGAATCTAAACTACAGTGATGTTTTAGACGAGGCTATGAAGGTAGTATATTTTCTGATGTAATTCTTCAAGATTAATTCATTCACCTTGAGTGCCATGCATGGTTTCTTCTTGCTTCTCCTATAATGGTTGTGTCGATGGCTATAGCAATTTGGTCTTAGAAATTATGTAATTCATATTTTAGTGCTCACTGTAATTTGGTGAATCTGCATATGGCAGCTATTTCAGAAGATGTATCCTCATGAAGAATTCTTCCCAGAGACAGCCCAGTCCGATAAGCTTGAGGATGAGGTTGATCTTGATGTAGAGTCCTAACGATGATTTGGTTGGCCGCTAAGAGTTCTCTATCAAAGTGTGGCACCGATAACGTAAAAGCTAATTACCCATGTCTGCCTCGAATGTTGAAGAAGTAATAAGGAGACATCTGAAATGGCAGCTGTTTGTTACATGAAACAGACGAGTTTTCTGTTCAAATTGCACCAACAGGCGCTAGTAATTTGGCTGATTATTCACTATTGCAGAAGGGCTAGAGGGCATCCCATTGGTTACTTCCTTGACTATTTTTCTCACACAAACGAAGGACTGGAGAACTGTACCATTCAGTATTTTACTTCAAGTTCACTGCAAGTCTGTAACTGAGAAGCATACCATGACCCCATTTTTTTTTCTTTTTTTTTTTTTGTGTTTTTTGTTGGGACTTGAGGGAAGAGGGAGGCAGGGAGGGAGAGGAGGGGGAATAACTTTTCTAATTTTACTTGGACATTTTGCGAGATGTATCTCGTTGATTTGCATGTAAACCTGGCTTACAATATGTATCGGCTATAACATTTCAAATCATCTTTATTATATACCCCCACGTTGTTGTGTTACTATGATGTAAGTACTTGCATTTGACCCAAGGAGTTAGCCCAGTAGTAGATAAATCTCTTATGAGGGTAGGTCGGAGGTTTGAATATTTCATGAAACGTAGTTCTTTAAAGTCTATGCATTTACCCCTTGTGTGGAAATATAGTTTTGTATAAGGTTTAGTATTAATTTGGTGCGTGAGCAGGGTAATATTGTGGTGATTTATTGAGACACATGAGATATAAAATAAAAATAGTACTTGCGTTTGTTTTTGAAAAATAGGATTTGTCACGTGCAGTGCAATACACTCAAATTAACTGTTAGATTTTTAAGTAAGAGACTAATTATTGTACCTAAAAATTATTTTTTGATATTATATTTGATTTTTTTTTTAATCAGAATGTGACGAGTGTAAATTTTTTATTTTTATTATCAATAATTATAAATAAATGAATCAAATAATTATAATTATAATTATTTTTCAATATGAATTTTTTTTTTTCATTCCTAGCACTAATGCGCTGTCGTTTGAGTAGATGGAGTGAGCGGTTACTTTAGTTTTTGTTTTTGTGTACCACTTTTAGGTAGCATTGTGAGAGGTGATGTCAACGTGCTTGGCTGTGAACTAATCGTAACGTCCGATAACACAAGTAAAAGAGTGCCACTTTGCATGAACCTCTATGCCTCACGACATGGAGTTAATTACTAGAATTATTCGATTTGACAATGTTTATTTTTTATTGGAAAAACGAGATTTGAATGTACGATTTGAAAAATTTAATCTACTGTCAAGTAAAGACGACGACCAACGAACTTTTAGTTCAATAGTATTCCTTATCTTGTCAAGACTTTACCTTCTTGAAATCAGGTATTCAAGTTTCTCCTCCCCTTCCCAAAAAAAAAATAAAGACGACAAGGAGAGTAACTTGTTGCTATGAGTGTTAATCGAGTTAAACTGGTAAAACTTAATTATGTTGAGATTCAATTACGTTGTGACTAATCAAACTCACTCTCAAACTTATGTTTTTATTCTCGGCTCAAAAGAAGTTAATGAGTAATAAAAATCTAGTAAACTTTGTGTAGTTAATCATAAAATCAAATCTTGCTAATTTTTTTGTTCAAAAATCTATTAGAGAAGATGTAAAGAGTCTGGATCTATTTGGGGGATAAATTTCAGGTTCTTCATCCTTTGAATAAGAGTTTATGTTGTAAAATTACAATTATTTATAGACATAAGTTATTCGAACGAATTGAAACTACTCAAACCC
This sequence comes from Ilex paraguariensis, assembly GCA_963454935.2. Lineage (NCBI taxonomy): Eukaryota > Viridiplantae > Streptophyta > Magnoliopsida > Aquifoliales > Aquifoliaceae > Ilex > Ilex paraguariensis. The sequence goes on along the minus strand of CAUOFW020004292.1, from coordinate 285,564 downwards.
AGTTAATTGTCGTTCAATTTTACCCCCTTTACCAAATGACTTTAGAAATCTAATCTAGTTTAGTTCAACTCATAATTTAAACGAGCCAAAATTAAACCTAATCCAAACTAAACTCGAGTTGCACCAATCATCTAGCCAGCCTACTTTTTTCTACCCAAATGTACATCNTAGAAATCTAATCTAGTTTAGTTCAACTCATAATTTAAACGAGCCAAAATTAAACCTGATCCAAACTAAACTCGAGTTGCACCAATCATCTAGCCAGCCTACTTTTTTCTACCCAAATATACATTTCATCAAAATAAGACACTTGATAACTCAAATTAACCTCGATGATTTTGAATGTTATTATAATATGATTAGCACAAGTAAAACACGTAGGAAACACATTGCCAATTTTTTTTTAGTCAAACACTATTACATGTTATTCAGATCTTTTGCTATACAATAGGAGTGTTGTTCCTCAAAACAAAGTCATTTCATATATAAAACAACATTATTTTTCAATATAAAATTGTATCGTTTTGAGAAATAACGAACTTACTGGATAAAAGAAGATCTATTTTCTTATTGTATAAAAGGAAGGAGGGTGTTTGAATTCACGATTTTAAGGTTTAACGAACGACAATGATTATAAGACTAACCACAAACTAAAATAGGGAAGATGTACANAACAACATTATTTTTCAATATAAAATTGTATCGTTTTGAGAAATAACGAACTTACTGTATAAAAGAAGATCTATTTTCTTATTGTATAAAAGGAAGGAGGGTGTTTGAATTCACGATTTTAAGGTTTAACGAACTACAATGATTATAAGACTAACCACAAACTAAAATAGGGAAGATGTACATAAATGAAAATGGAGTAATACAATTTGGATTTAAAAATTAAAACTAAATTGTTGATATAATGATATGATTTTATATAAATTATTATATCAATATCAAATTTTAATGTTTAATGATGTCTATAATGAATATAAAAATAATAATAAATTATATTTCAATAACAGGGGTCACGAGAGCAACCTAAACTAATTGATGTGGGGGTGGTTAGTAAAAGCACGAGGTAAAAAAAATAGGTAAAGACCACAAAGAGGAATAAATGAAATCTAGGAAAACGATGTTTCAATAATAAATAGTGTCTCTTTCTCTCCTTNTCAATAACAGGGGTCACGAGAGCAACCTAAACTAATTGATGTGGGGGTGGTTAGTAAAAGCACGAGGTAAAAAAAATAGGTAAAGCCCACAAAGAGGAATAAATGAAATCTAGGAAAACGATGTTTCAATAATAAATAGTGTCTCTTTCTCTCCTCGCTGACAACTGATACTCATGCAAGACGCCACTTAGAACCCCTTTCATTCTTCTTCACCCTACGTTTTGTTTCATCTCTCTCATTGCTCTCATTTCTGCTTAAAAAGGTTATGGTTTCTGGTTTTCCATGGCTTCATCATCGTCCCATTCTCTCAAAGCTCTAGTTGTCTTCAGGAACTTCATGTACCCCAGTAAGCCAATTCTTTCAGTATTACTCGTTATAATGTTGTTTTCTTCGATTCTTGCACTATAAAACTCAAAATCCTCATCTGGGTCTGTCTCAAAAGTCAATTCGGAGCCAGTTCTTTCTGAAGTTTTTGATGCATTGTTTTGATTTGTTTCTGGTTTTTCTTGTTTTGGGTTCATTGCAGCGCTGATCAGAACGGTGCATGTGTACCAATTGGAGGGAGGAACAGAAGAGGAAGTGGAGAGAGAGTATGTGTTCCACAAGGATAGTGATTATGAGGAAATTGGTTTCTGTAAAATTTTCACGCTGCAGAAATTTCAGCTTTCGGCACAGTTTGAAGGTTTGGTGAACGGAGTGTGGCGTTGCATTTATGTTTTTGATGCTGATCGTCACTCCCCTCCAAATATAGGCCACATTCCTAGTATATTGTCAATGTCCAGGTACTAAATTTCAGATTTTTCTTATTTTATTTAATATATATATTTTTTCTGTTTTTTTAAGCCATCTTTCCCATTTGACAAGTGCCCATTTCAGATTTTAAATATTTATTTTTTTTAAAATAAAATGTTCATTCCGGATGTTGATGATGATATCGATTATAAGGCGAGGAGTTTTTGCTGATGATATTTGTGATGATTGATGTCTCTGTTTAAACAGAAAGGGAATGTTTATCCACTTGCATGCAATGTAGAGTTCATAATTTGGTTGTATTGATAAAAAAAATAAAAAATTATAGAGAATGTGTGTGTGTTTTTTTTTTTTTTGGGAGGGGGGGGTTCTAAGTAAGAGAAGTTGTGCTTCTTCTATTCTTATTTTTGCTATTTAATGATTTCAACTGCAATCTTTTCTCTCTCTTTCTTTATCTGTAATTCACTCTGGATTGAAAATATAGCTGCATTTTCCTTTGTATTTTATGTAATAAAAGAAGAGTTTTTTTTTTTTTCAGTCAACTTTATTTACTATTGATATAACAATCTTGTGTCTCTTTTGAAAAAAAAAAAAAAAAGGGATTTACCGATGAGCTTAACTGAGCCAAGTGATTTGTTTTTCGTTATCAAATTGTAGAAGTATTGGTTACAAAAATTAGACTTCGAATTTCAGTCCTGCCCCTTGCTATGCAGTTCAATTGGGCATGGCATTCGTTTTTGGAAATTCGAATGATGCATGTTAGCTACAACCTTGTTAATTGTTATATGTTGATAAAGGTACTATGGTGTGGAAAAATACAAAGGGATATGGTGGCTCCAGTAAGCAGAGGAGTAGATATCAAAAAGAAAAATATAAGCACAGGAAATAAATTTCAGAAATAGCAGGGATAATGCTGGGATTTTAAAGTTTTATAATTTCACAAGGGGGCTCCATATCACTACTGTCATATAACAAATACTTCATAGCCTCCTCTATATGCTTGAGCATGGATATGATAAATTGTATAAGAGATCAATATGATGTTCTGCATCAGGTGGGGCGTATTGGATTGCTGAAGTTTGATATAAATCACAATGGATCGATTCAAGCCTATAGGTTGATTAATATCTTAGTGCGAATAGCTTAATTTCTATTCCTTGATTCATTCCTGCTTTACTGTGCTTTTGTGAACAGATGTGATCTTTTTTACTCACAGAACTGCCCAATGTTGATTTGATCGTTTACACTTTGTGCAATGTGAAGCTTTATTATTCATCATCAATCATGGTGAAGCCTAACTCAATACATTTTTCTTCGGGCCCTCATACTTTGAGATTGAGCAAGAAAGCACTTTGATAGTTTCTTTTCTTTTCTTGGCTGGGGAAAAAATTGGGTCATACTGTCACTTTCTTTGTTTTGCTCAAGCATTTTTTTTGTTTCCCTGAGAGGGTATTAAAATCAGTGTACCTCAAAAGTAGTGTAGGATGACAAGTTCACACATGATTATACTGATTGCTAGTTGGTAGATGATATCCTCAGTAGTCAGGCTTCTTTTTTCTCAAAATGCATCTGAGTCTTTTCTACTCGTTTTGTTCGAGCTAAAGTTGCATTTTTTAAACTTAAGCCTCCAAGTTTGTTCTTAGACCACAAATTATTTTGACCTCACCCTACCCCTTCGGAGTTTCTAGCTCAACAATGAGTTGGCTGTAGGTGTAGATGCGGCTTTGTCCTATTGCCATGACCAGAGTCCTGGCAGCTGCTGCTGCTGGTACAATGTTCTGAGAAGTTTGAGCTTATAGGGTGTGCTCTCTGTTTATTCTCATGATAGATTGCTAATATGGTCTTAAATATATAACAAGATGTTGATACATCCTGGTTCTCTCACTCATAATTGGCTATATTTCTGGTATGATTTTTTTCTTTCAGGAATCCTAAACTGGCATCAATCCAGACGCTGGCCAAGGATCTTGAAATAATTTCTCAATTGAGCAGCCGAGTGGAAGACAGAGCTCCTGTCCAGATTCTACTGGTGGCGACGAAAGAAGGGAACCATAATAATGACCATCCGTTAAGAAGTACTCAACATGTGATTAGTCTGGATCTTAACTCCATTCCTTATTCAGAATCTGAAGATGAAGACAGTGAACAACATGAACCAGGTCAAATTCCATTGCTCGAATTCCCCAATAATTAGAAGAATGAAGTCTTTTTTCGAATATGCAAATCCTTAAGTCCACACTCCATGAATGCTTTTCTGTATAGCATTGTAAAAGTATACCTGAACAGCAGTGGAACTAAACTTTGGATTCTGCTAACTTTTGTTTGTTTACATCATCACTTCGTTTATAAATATATTTGAGTATCTCCAATAGTCGATAATATGCCCAGAAATGGAATTGGTCCCCTTTTGGATTATTCATACCATTGGCTTGAGTAAATTATTTGGAATTATCTGTCTACGGTTGTTGCACAAATGTCGATCAAGTAGTAATTCAGCATTGGTGATTGGCTCTAGGAAGCTAAGAAATTGACCTTAATGGTTTGGCTGAAGGTAATTGTTCAAATGTTATCGAACGGATAAAAGTGGAAGGTGGCCATTAGGGACTCGCTTATGGAAACTGGCGATTTTGTTGTACTCTTCAAGATGTGAAATATCCTCACTGGACACAACATGACATGCACATAAGTATGGGATATGTGATGGATATGCCAAGTGTTCCACTGGCATGTCTGACAACAGAAAGAGGAATATATATTTCATATACTCGAAATTCCTTTTCAGCTATTCCTATATGTTCTACTGCGATAAAGGTGATATAACATGAACAAAGTTTCCATGTACAGCAAGTTATATTACATAGACAACCTGGTTAACCACAGGGTTTGCATAGTAGAAATCCTGAAATTGGAGAACTTCGACTTTTCAGCCGAGTCCTCTTATCTTAGCATTAGGAGAACAGGTGAGGGACATGAACACCTACCTGCAGTGATAGGCATGCCCGAGTCCACGTAATGTAGCAGGTGATTCATATTTCTCGTGTATTATGTTGTTTGGGTTTCTTCATCTGTCATTTCAGAACAGACCCATTAGCTGAACAAGAAATTAAATCTGAAGGTGACTATTTCAGTTATTCTAGACTTTTTACTGTGATATGTGATGGTTAGGCATTGTTCCTTGCAAGTTTTTGCCCCCCTTGAAAACTCTTCTCTCTTTTAGAATAGACAGAGCCTGACATATAATTATTGTTAGATGTAGCTCTCACGAACAAAGGTGCAGTCGAGGTGGCTTTAACTGTAGCTCATGAGGCCTATTAGACCAGCTTTGCACTTTGTTATCTTCATTGTATGCCATTTCTAATAGCTCATGAAGATATTTGTTTATTTTTAATACTTTTATGCTTTTGTGCATCATAAGCCTTCCGTCCTAGCATCCACTTTCGAACGTGTTATTTCCATGTCTGAAGAATAAGAATACTTTTGATTATACTACTACTTCAAATTTTAAGACATGGAACACTTAGCAGTATGCAAATGAAATGCACACAAAAACAAATATAAAATTATGATATATCAGATGTCTTAAAATAAGATTCATATGGGATCTAGTATACTTATTCTGTATATTCAATATAAAGACTACTTAAATCAGACTTGTAAAACTGAGACAGAATATAATATATTGGTTGTTATAGTGGAAATAATGCTGTAAGATTCACAAAGCAGTTTATGAGACTATTTAAATTAGAAGAGGTGAAAAGGTTAGGTTCCGGGTGCTCTAATCAATTGCATGGAAGAGTTGCAATTTTTTCCTCGTATAGTGTTGGTTTTATCGTTTGATTTTATTTCTGAGTGTTGGGGTGGAAGATTGCAGTTGGAGTAAAGGAGAAGAAGAAAAAGAGGGCTGCAACCAAAGATATAGCTAGAATTTCTTTAGAAGATCTTGCCAAGTACTTTGATCTTCCAATTGTTGAAGCTTCAAAAAATTTAAAAGTTGGAATCACGGTACTCAAAAGGAAGTGCAGAGAATTTGGCATTCCTCGTTGGCCACATAGGAAGATCAAATCCCTCGATGGCCTCATCCGTGATCTCCAGGTCTGTTCTTTTGCTTGGTAACTTGCCAGTTTGGATATTCCATCTAGAAAACTTCAGTACTTAAAGTCATGCTCATTGATATTTCAGAAAAAGTTAATGGCATAAATATTCCCTAAATCTGTTATGTTGAAAATAATGCTAGATAAAGAATCTATATACAAACCTACACATGTGACTATTCTTTGTACACATCGGTATAGTCACTATCTCTGCTATCAAAGTACACTCTTGAATGTGCTTTTGTCTAATTTCTTTGAGTTTTTAGATCATCTTGTTCATTTATTTTCCTTATAAATTGGGCTTTAATATCAGCAAATAACAAACTGCTCTTATCAACTGTTTCAAAAGCTACTTTAAAAAAGCAGCACACCTCTGTTAACTGCTATTTGTTATAACATGCACAGTTTTTTATAAAGAAGTATTTGTAGGAAGAGGTAGAACGACAACAGGAGGACGATGAGGCTGCAGCCATGGTTGTTGCAAAGAGGCAAAGGATGATAGAAAGTGAAAAGAAAAGCATAGAGAAGGAACCCTTTATGGAGATACAAAGGGAGACGAAGAAATTCAGGCAAGATATTTTCAAGAGAAGGCACAGAGTTAGAGCTCTGGAGAACGAGTATCGGGCATTGACCTTATTCTAGCACAAGTTCTGCATACCCTGCTGGAGCAAGAAGTCATCCTATAGAATCGTATGTTGTTCTGTGCTTCTAATGTTGATCATGGCCTTCCATAAATCTCTTCTTACTTCTCTGATTTTGCTCTCCAAGTAATATCTTATGCATAATCTCCTTCTGTTCCTGTCTAAACTTGTTAGTTTTGCAATGGTCATCTCAGTTAAACCCCGGAGGACAACTTAAATGGTAGGGGGTTCAGTGGTTAATACATCAAGAATGATCATCTCTGTCTTGTACTTTGGGCTTTATGTTATGATGATAGTTGTTGGTTTTATGACGGAGAAACAAATGCTTACTCTTATGAAAAATGGTATTTGGACTTAATTTGACGACCTAATTGAATACAACCATTGGATTGATAATGAGTTTCATCTAACATTAAAACTCACAGCTAATCAAATTATTGCATTGAAATTACATCATTAAATCCTCAAATTAAGTCCCTGCAGCAGTGCTCTACCCTTATATGATGATGCCACAATATCAATTATAATTCTTATTGAAATGAAGAAATATTAGTGGGTGGCGTTATTATTGCTTACAAATTGTTTGAGTAAACTATATATTTGGCCCTCAAACTATGATCATGGTGTCAATTAAGTCCTTAAATTTTTTCTTTTTTATATCAATTTAGCCCATGAACTCTAATAGTGTCAATTAAGTCCTTTTATATGCCTTCGTTAAACTTTCTAAGGGAAAATGACGGAGTGTGCCACTCACGTTACACAAATGAGTTGTAGCTCGATCACATGAGTGGCACACTCTATCACTTTCTGTTAAAAAATGTAACAGAGGCAAACGAAAGGATTCAATTAACACAATTAGAGAGTTTAGCGGCTCAATTGACACAAAAAAGTTTAGGTCTTAATTGACGCAAAAGTCATAATTTGGAGGTAAATGTGTAATTTAAAGGGAATTTTTGCGAAAAAGGCTACTTTCCTTACACTAGGTTGTAATTTGTCAATGAAGAAGCCTCTACGATCCTGCAAAAGAGGGACCTTCTTGATCTCATCCCCTGTTTCTTTACTGGTTGACATTTTCCAATCCCCACCCCACAAAACAAAAGGGTTAGAATGAAGTGGGACTTGGATCATGAGGTCAAAAGGTTGAAGTAGTCTCCCAATTATAAGCAATACGTACCATCCAAGTGATTGTAAATGTGAGTTCCATGCAAATGCCAAACAAATTTTCAACAAACTCCTCTTGTTGGTGACCTTAGCAAGCTAAGTTCACAATATCTCAATAGCCACCTTTCTCTAATGAGACTTCACATCCTAAACGAAGGAACGATTTGACAAGAAAGTCATTTCAAATTTATTCGATGTTTATTGAAAAAGATATAAATAAAAAGTACTAATTTGAAAGGATCATAGGAATTGATCTGCAATAGAATTTACATTATACACAATAGAAGCACTAGAAGTATTAAACGAAATAGGTATTCCTTTGATAAAGGTTGGAGTATCAATGTGAAAACTCCAATCTAAATATGTTTTCAAAACTATTTTATAAATTTAATTCAATTATTTAATAGATTTCAGTTAAACAGATCACATCCGATAAGTTAAATATTTAAAGTCTAATGAAATCCATAAATCAATTAAAATTGAATTTTAGCAATTTTATCTTAATTTTGATTCAATTTTATCAAATAAAATTTAGTTTCGTCATATAACAATATAAACATGCATAGAAATTAGACTTAATTAGGGTTAACAATAAACAACCGAATTTAGACTCGGATTGTTAGTCAATCATCTTAATTTATTATACCTATTCGAATCGTATTTATATCAAAATCTGATTTATTGAAAGACCTAGGTTTGGTTGTTAATATATGAAAGCAACCCATTTAATTTATTATATATGAAACTATTTTTAAATTTTTAACAAATTTTTCAATGGGGGCAAATTTAAAAAAATTTTAAATTTCTTAAAATTTCAAAAAGACTCCAAAAGTTTTTAAAATTGCAGTGGCCCCCACACTCCCTCTGCCATTGGGTACACAAATGGGGGTAAACCTAAACCATGTCTACCCTTGGATTATTTCTCACTGTCCCTGAATCTGATTTCGTGACGTACACAGACCCTCGCCATTTAAAACGAAATTCTAGCTTTCGTGTCGAAATAAAAAAATAATTATATGTACATGTAAATTATGCATAATAATTTATAAAATATGAAATTCAAAATTTTTATACGCCACTAATAATATTTTTTGAATATAATAAAGCAAAAAATTATTCAAAATATGAAATTCAAATTTTTTATACGCCACTAATAATATTTTTTTAATATAATAAATTAAAAAATTATATAAAACCTGCGACAAAACTCGAAAAAGTCAAAAGAAAAATTTATAGAATTAATTTCTTGAATTAGTTTTGATAGTGTAAATAATGGTACGAGAATAAAGAGGTTGCAAAAGGGTTCGAAGGTAGGTGGACGTATGTACGTGAGTGAATGATAGATTAGCAGGTGTAAAGCTGAATAACTCTTTTATGTCGCAGAGAAATGATAACTTGTGAAAATAAAATAACCCATAGAATTCAGTGGTTTACCAGACTGACTGAAAAACTTGACTAATCGATTTTAATGGAGTCTCTTGTTCACTGATTTTTATTACTTGACGAAAAAGATTTATACAATGGGATTCAATAATCATTATACATAGGATATTCCCCCCTATTTATATAGAAACTAACTTTTGTCTTTATTTGATATCGTATGGTCCCCTTAATTAGTTCAAATCATGAGGATAATATTTTGTCGTTAGAAGATTTCTGACACTGTTTCACGTGTCCTTCGAAAAATGATGGGATGTAATCTTGAAAGCGATATCTTTGTGGCCCAGGTCGGGTTGGCATGATCAACACAGTTCTTCCTTAGATGCATATCACTGAGCTTCCGTGGTCATTGACCGAGCTGACTAGGTATCATTTGATGGCCTGAGAGACGCTCCCCTTTCAGAAGAGCTGTTAAGACAAGAAGTTCAGCTTAACTAAGCTTTATAATCGAGCTGCACCTATTATGTTGAGCTTCGGTTATGTAAGCAAAAGACTCATGTTGTTGACTCATCATGTCAACTTTGGACTTTATGGTCAGATCATCAAATTCGAATATAAAAAAAGTCTAATTTTGATCCATGGTATCATCAAGTCAAATATAAGTTTTTTTGGGGTCCAAAAAGTTGTTGCATGAGCTAATTCAGATGCCCAAGTTTAAATAGACCTGCTTTATTTTATTCAAAAACCTATAAAATCAACCTTTTCACTGCCCCAAATGGACTAAATTAATATGGAAGTTGTGGGGGATTAAATACTCTAAGACATGTGGAGCATGGTCCTTTGGAAAAACCTACTGCCAGTCGGCATTAGCAAGGAGAGTGACCAATGCCACTCGACTTAAGGCCAAGTAGCTTGCTCATGCCACTTGGCACTTGGGAAGCTTTCTCATGTTTGAAGACACTAGCCCTTGCCGGCATGGGGCTCGTTTGGCCACTACCAGCGGACAAATGGGCTGGGCAGGTCCTTATTCTTCTGTGCTTGGCACCCAAAATAACTATAGATCACTCTTAGTCTATTACTATTCTGAATATTTAGGAGTTGGTAATAAAGACTACGGACGAAGAATTCTAATCTAATTTTACCCCGTCAAGGAAGCACTGACACTTCGCCAAAGGTCGACGTAGCAATGTCAAACACTTGTCTGACACGAATATAGGTGAAACACGGCTGGATACGTGTCCAACACTTCTACACATGTACTACTGGATACAAGGGGATGCAGGGAATAAGAGGCTGAAAAAAGAAAAGAAAAGGAAAGATCGTCGATGGAATAGGGAGGAGAAAAGAAAAGAGAAGAACAATCGAAGATATGAAGATACATACGTTTGAAAGCCATGGATCTGGCCACGGATGCTTAAGCCACAGATTTGAAAGCCATGGGTCTGGCCAGGTATGTCTCGAACTCTTTCTTCTTTTCTTCTTTCCTCCTTCTTCTTCACCAGAAAGAGGGTTTGACCTCCTCTCTCCCCCTGTGATTTCTCTCCCTCTCTCTCTGAGATTGTGGAGAATGGCTTGCCCTACCTCTTTAACTTTACTCTTTTATATTTTTTTTCACTCTGTCTTTTTTTTCCTTGTTCTCTCTCGATATTTGAACACATTAAATTTTAATTTTTTAAAATATTATTCTATTTTTTGGTATAATCTATTTATTAGTTGTCAAATGCATTAACTCACTATCCAATTTGGTATTAATCCTTCAATTATAACATATTAACCCACTGTCTAATTTGAAATTAGTTCATTGTCTAATTTTAAAATATTCTCAATGTTTATTAAGTCGTATTATTAATGTTTTTATTTATATAAAAATATATAATATTATTTTAATTAGCCGTATCCTTGCCGTACTCATGTCCTATATTTTAAAACTTTATCGTATCCCCGTATCCATATCCGTAGTAGTTCGTACTTTTAGGACCTAGTGACGAGGTGCACTCAATCAACTAAGCGTTCGGGTTCATTTGGGATACATCTCCCCACCACTATAAATAATTGTCATGGGTACTAGGCAATTCATTCAATTTTAGTCTATTTACTTAGTACTTCTTGTTGAGTTTTTTTTTTTGTGGAGTCTAGTTTATGTTGGTCCGGATGATGACCAGATCCAAAATAATGTTGCGGGATTTTTTAAAGGGACATATAAAAAATGTTATTTTGGTGATTAGGGTTGGATCAGTACTATACAACCATCCTATGTATTCTTTCTTTTCAATAGTAAAATTCTTGCAGTTTCGTGGATGTAAGAAAATTATCGAACCACGTAAATACTGTTTTATGAGTGTATGATTATCTTTCTTTGGCGTGTGTTTTCTCTATTTTTGTTCCTCATAGATTTGAGAAATTTGTGCAAATTTCCTAATAATTGATATCAGAGTTTCAGGTTAAGAGGTCAAGGGTTTACACAATGACTGAAGACAAAATCAAGATCGAGAAATTCAATGGCATGAACTACGTGTTCTAGAAGATGCAGATGGATGATATTTTATATCAGAAGGATCTGTATTAACTTATTGATGGCATGAAACTAGCGGATATGGAGCAAGAAAAGTGGGATGTTCTGGATCGCAAAGCCCTAGGGACTGTGCATCTATGTCTTGCGTCGTCAGTTGCGCCGAACATTGCCAAAGAATAGCCTACATTAGATTTGTTCAAAGATCTTGAAAAGATGTACAAAAAGCATTCAACGGTGAATAAGGTATATCATATGAAAAAGTTGTTTAACCTAAAGATGTCTAAAAAGACTATTGTTGCTGAACATATCAATGAATTTAATACGGTCACGAATCAGTTAGAATCCATGAGTATTATTTTTTATGATGAAATTAGAGCTCTTGTCCTTTTATCAAGTCTGTCGAAAAGTTGGAATGGACTTGTCGTGGCAGTAAGCAATTCTTCCGGGGTCTGCAAAGATAAAATTGAAGGATGTTGTGATGTTGATATTAGGAGAAGAGACTCGGAGAAAAGCATCGGGTGAGGATGTTGCTTCGGGTTCAACACTTAATACAGAGGAGAGAGACAGGTCTATGAATAAGGGAAACAATAAAAAGGGCAAGGAAAAGTCTTCTTCAAGAAACAGAGGCCAAAATAAATATCGTGGTGGAGATGAGGGCTACTGGAACTGTGGTTAGAAAGGGCATTGGAAGCGGGACTGCAAGGCACCGAAAAAGGAGCTGAATGAGAATAATCAAAGAGGTAAAAATACTGCTAATATTGCTGACGAGTCTGATAATGATGCTTTGATTTGTTCGTTGGATTCTCACAGCGAATTTTGAATTATAGACTCTGGAACTTCATTCCATGCCACTCCATGCATGGATGTGCTACAAAACTATATGCAGGAAAACTTTGGTAACGTCTATTTGGGTGATGATAAAGTTTGCAATATAGTTGAGAAAGGGGATGTGCAGATTACTCAAATAGACGAGATGGTTCTGAAATTGAAGGATGTTAGACACGTGCCTAGTCTAATACAAAATCTTATTTCAGTGGGTTAGTTGTCAGAGGGTGGAGTGGTCACATCGTTTACATAAGATGCTTGGAAGATGAGTAAGGGTGCCTTGATTCTTGCTCGTGGTAAAAAAGAAGGAACCTTATATGTATCTTCAGGTACTTACAGTAACATTATGGTGACAGAATCAGGGATTGACTGCACTACGTGATATCGTAGACTGGGTTACATGAGCGAAAAGGGGATGAAAATAATGCTGTCAAAGGGGAAATTACCGGGTTGTAAGTCGCTAGATTTGCACTTCTGTGAGGATTGTGTTCTTAAGAAACAGAAGAAGGTCAGCTTTACAAAGGTGGCAAGGACTCTGAAGACGGAGAAGTTGGAGCTTGTTCATATCAACGTGTAGGATCCATCAAAGGTATCTTTTGTTGGAGCTTCACGTTAGTTTGTTACTTTCATTGATGATGCTACTAGAAAATTATGAGTTTATTTTCTTAAGCATAAATTTGATGTGTTTGATGTTTTCAAGAATTGGAAATCATTAGTTGAGAATGAAACAGGGATGAAATTGAAGTGCCTAAAATTAGATAATAGTGGCGAGTATTGTAGTAGTGAGTTTGAGGCTTACTGTGCTATGAATGAGATTCAAAGGTTGAAAAAAGTCCCAAAGAAGCTAAGGCAGAATGAAGTTGCTGAGCACATGAACATGACAACCCTAAAGTGTGCAAGAAACATGAGGTTATATGTTGGGTTACCTAAGCAATTCTGGACTGATGCAGTAAATACCGTTGTGTATTTGATTAACAGGGGGCCTTCAGTTCCGTTGAATTGTGGATTGCTAGAGGAGAGTTGGATAGGCAAGGAGGTAAATTTATCCCATTTATGAGTTTTTGGTTGCATTGCCTATATGCATCTAAAATTGGAGGATAGGGATAAACTCGATGCTAAGTTTCGTAAGTGCGTATTCATAAGTTATGATACTAATAACTATGGGTATAGGCTGTATGATTTCGAGAATCAAAAAACACACATGAGTGTTGATGAGGTATTTCATGAGTTAGTTTTGTATAGAAACATATTAAGTCAATCCAAGGAGACTGAGGTAAAATTAGAATTTGTAGAGATTGAGGGGATCCCTAATAGAAATATTTTAGAGCCTCAGGATACCAATACACAATCTACTCCACTGACAGATCCACAGACTCCTCTTCCTAGAAGGACTACACGTACGGTAAAACTTCCAGTACATTATTCTCCATCTTTGCATTATTTGTTGTTAACCGATAGCAGTGAACCAGAATATTTTGAGGAAGCCTTGCAGGTTGAGTCCAAAAAGGAGTGGGAGCATGCGATGGATGATGAGATGGATTCTCTCTCATCTAATCAGACTTGAGAATTGATTCAATTGCCCAAGGGGAAGAAGGTTTTGCACAACAAGTGAGTTTACAAGAGTAAGGAAGAATCTAATGGGAGCAAATGGTACAAGGCAAGGTTGGTAGTCAAAGGTTTTGAGTAGAAACAAGGTATACACTACACTGAAATCTTTTATTCTGTTGTTAAGATTTCTACGATCAAATGTGTCCTTAATATTGTGGCTGTTGAGAACTTGCATTTAGAGTAGTTGGATGTTAAAACTGTTTTCCTTCATAGAGATTTAGAGGAGGACATTTATCTGTAGTAGACAGAGGGTTTTGTTGTTAAAGATAAGGAGAATCAGGTATACAAGCTGAGAAAAAGTCAGTATGGGTTGAAATAGGCTCTGAGGCAATGGTATAAAAAGTTTGATATTTTTATAGCAGCTACGGGGTTTAGTAGATGTCATGAGGACCATTGTTGTTATTTTAAGAAGTTTGGTACACCATATCTCATACTTTTTGTTGTATGTAGATGATATGTTTGTTGTAGGTTCAAGCATGGATGAGATTATTAATCTCAAGGCACAAATGTCAAAAGAGCTTGAAATGAAGGATTTGGGCTCTGCGAAGAAAATTCTTGGAATGCGAATTAGTAGGGACATGACAAACATGAAGTTGAAGTTATAACAGGAGGAGTATGTTGAAAAGGTGCTGAAAATGTTCAACATAGAGAGTGCTAAGCCACTTAGCACACCTTTGGTAAGTCACTTCAAGCTTTCAAAGGAAAAGTGTGCAGTAGCAGATGAATAGTGGAACTATATGACAAAGGTTTCATATGCCTTGGCGGTAGGCAGTTTGATGTATGTCATGGTTAATACAAGACTAGATATTGCTCATGCAGTGGGAGTTATAAGCAAGTTCATGGAAAATCCGGACAAAGAGCATTGAGAAGTAGTCAAGTGGATTTTGCACAACTTGAGAGGTACTTCAAATTTGGCTTTTAATTTTGGGGGTTCTGATATTTGTTTGCAAAGGTTTACATATTCTGATTTAGCAGGGGACATTGACAGCAGGAAGAGCACTATAGGGTATGTTTTTACATTGGGTAGTGCGGCAGTCAGTTGGGTCTCAAGGCTACAGAAAATAATGACTATTTTAACAACAGAAGCGAAGTATGTTGCAGCCATGAAGGCGTGCAAGGAGATGGTATGGTTGAGGAGCTTCATGAAAGAGTTAGGTAAGGAGTAAGACAATTCTAAATTATTTAGCGATAGTCAGATTGCGATTCATTTGACGAAGAATGCAATATTTCATTTAAAGACCAAACATATCGACATAAAATATCACTTTATTTGCTCTTTGTTGGAGGATGGATAGTTCACTTTGAAGAAGATTCACACAAGGGATAATCAGACAGACATGTTCACGAAAATAGTTACTGTAGAGAATTTAAAGTCTTGTTTAACTTATGTGGGTCTCTCAGCTTGAGGACAAGAGGATGAGTTGTAGGGATGAAGGATTGTTTTTGGAGGATTGCGGTTAATGTTGGTGATTTAACTAGTCTCCAAGTGGTAGATTTGTTTGTGTTTTTTTTTTTTTTGTGGAGTCTAGTTTGTGTTGGTCCGGATGATGACTCGACCAGAAATAATGTTGTAGGGTTTTTTAATGAGATATATAAAAACTGTTATTTTGGTGATTGGGGTTAGATAGGTACTGTATAGCCGCCCTCTGTATTCATTCTTCTTAATAGTGAAATCCTTGCAGCTTCATGGATGTAGGCAAATTATCGGACCACGTAATTACTATATTTTGTGTGTGTGATTGCTTTTCTTTGACATGTATTTTGTGATGCCCCAAAAATCAGGGGTCCTTAAGTTAACAAAACGAGTCTATTTATGAATAAATATTGACCATACTGGATCCATTTATAAGTAAACATTAACCACATGCAATTTTTTTACATTAAAACAATACATATGAGTTCGATTATAATTCTATTATATTTACATGTCAAAAGTAAGTTTTTATAATAATTTTACAAAATCTCAAAATAAAGTCATATCTCGGCTTTTCCTCTTCCTTAATGGCCCGAATGAGAGCCGTCCACTAGCGTGTATCCCGCACTGGAAATGTTGTCCCATAAAGGGTGAGTCACGCTTAATAAAGTATCTTCTACAGAGGCTACTCCCCAACCTAAGTGCATATAAAATGTTCACATGCAACATTCAACAAGCAACTACCATTCCAACACAAGAACATATAATTCAATGTTGGATTTCTATCATGACATGTCATGAAATGAGATGAGACTCACTCATGCACTTTGACTTAAGCCCTTACCGACTCCCACAACACAATGCAATGCCAATGTGTAATAAATCAGTCATTGATGAAATACATCTAATGATCATTTTGAATTAAAAGTCATGTTTTTATTATAAAACTAGATCATTGTTGGATGTTACACATCGAATGATTATTTTATAAAACAAAAATCATGTGTCTTTGTTGGGTAGCAGAGTTTTGGTCTCGCACCGCAGGTTCTGTACACCTATACACTTTTTCGGAATTGTACCACAGGGGAGTGTATGAACCAATTAGTTGGGTTTTGCACCTGAGGGAGAGTCTAGTNTGAACCAATTAGTTGGGTTTTGCACCCGAGGGAGAGTCTAGTGCTGCTTGTTATACCCAACACAAGTTTTTCATGCAACGTGTGACTCAATCGGAATTTCGTTCCAACTTTTTTCGGAGCCCACCCATTACCCATCAAGTATGATGTTTGATTAAACCATGCACACACACATCCATACTCATGCCTTATGTCTAATGCCCATGAATGTGATGCCAAAATTATGCCCAATATGCAATGAATGCCAAATGAGTAATTTCAATGTCCATATCATACCAATATGTATTGAATGCCACATGGATTATTTCTATCACATTTCAACACATACCATGGATAATTACATCCTAATCATATCTCCATAAATCATCACAATGCCACTATATTTCAAGCACATATCAACATTTATATTTTCAATTGTAAATTATATCATAAGCATATGATTTCAATTTACCATAACATCCAAACATGTTATTTCAATTTCATCAAAACAACAACTTCAATCATCCAAAGAATTTTACCAAACACCCCAAACAAGGCATTAACTCATATAAACACATAACATGCCCAAAATTTCACATTTCTCAAGAAATTACATTAAGTAATTTATAATACCCAATTTAAGATAGAATTTATTCTACTAATTTTCAATACCCATTTCACCAAATCCACAATAATAGGCAAATGATACAACTTCTATCAAACTATCTATTCCATATTTCGAACATAGGTTGAAAATAAACCTAAGTAAGAAGAAAATTCTACCTCTTGAAGCGTAAAAGAAAATTGAGAAGCTCCAAAAATACACCCCCAAGCTCAAACCTTTATTTCTCCAAAATTTTATCTCAAAAACTTCGGTTAAATTTTCTCTTTTTGGTACGTAGGCGTAGCCCTCGACGAGTAGAACAATTTCGATTTTTGGCTCGTGTTGATTCGAGCAAAGCTCAACCCTATATCGCAAGAAGAAGCTTGGGAAACCCTTATTTTTCTCTTTTATTCCCTCTCTCTTTTCTAACGTGAGAACCAGCAGATTTGTGGGGAAGAAAATCAATTTTTTTCCCCTTTTTATACTCCCCAATACTTGGTGCACAACACGCCACACGTCCTCTTTTTTTTTGGGTTTATTTTTATCCTGAAATGATTAAATTTTACTTCGGTTCAAGTTTAAATATTTTTATTTCAACTTGTATTAAATTATTTTCTAAATTTTAAAATTTTATTAAAAAATTCGTTTTAGGTCACTAGAGACCTAATTGCCTCGTAAAACGTAAAAAATTTGACTATCTCGAAATTCGATGAAAGTTGACAGAGTAACTAAATTTCATGAGACGAATCTAATGGTAATGTCCGTTTTGTCATTCGAGTCCTAAAAAAATTCAAGTTTGCAACCTGTACCGTAATGATAAATTACTGTTTTACCCTTTTTTTGTAAAAAGTTTAAATTTACCCGCGTTTTACATATTTTCTCTATTTTTGTTCCTCACAAGTTTGAGAATTTCGTGCAAATTTCCTAACACTTCTTTCTAACTTGCTATCTGATTTAAGTATTGGAGTTTCTTTGGCCATCGGTTTACCCATGTGTTCTTTTGTCTTGCAGGTTCCATGAGACTTCTTCACTACCATCTCTGTCCATACGAGGTGGTTACTTTTTGCGTATAATTATTCTCACACAAAAGTTCATTTGACTGTTTCACTGCCGGTTTGGAGGTATTTGATAAGTATAAATAGTCCTCGTAAATCTATGTTTGTTTTTGGTAGGTGACTTCATTAAATAGTTATATTTCTTTTTGGTAGGTGACTTCATTAAATAGTTTATCTGACAATTACTTCACAAATAGTCGATTGACCTCCCATCCAAGAAATCCTATTGAAGTTGAATTTGTGAAAAAATAAGCAAATATAGCACATAACAGATCAATAATTGTAAGATGAATTGTTTATTAAACCAGATTGATTGTTGGTTGGTCAAGCAAGGAAGAGCACATCCAATGATCCAACCCCATAGCTAGTACATAATCTTCTTGTGAAAGTGGGTGCATGATATTATTATTAACTAAAAACTTTAATGGGCAAGTTCTATTTTACTCCTTGTGATTTGCGTCAGTTGCACTTTATTCCCTTGTTATTTAAAAATAAGCACTTGCCCTTATGCTTTTGGACTTACTTGAACAGACGACTCTGTTAAATGGTGAATGCAAAAAGATCATATTACCCTCATCTTCTAAATTGATCTGCCAAAGCAGCCACACCAATCTCAACGCCCCCACTTTTAAAACTCCATAACTACCAAAGTTCCTACATGGGATATTTCTTGCAATGAATAGAGATAACGATTATCTCGATAATGAACCTAAAACAACCAAGAGGTAAAAAAAGGAGCCGTGTAAACACCCGACTTATCCCCTTCAAAGTTTAAGTTAGTAGAAGTTTAGGGGATTGAGTATAGTATATTTTTTTTAGTCTTGTTTGCGTACCTTTGTTCATGTTTTTGTGGAATATTTATACCTGTATTAGTAATGAGTGCAAGGATTTGAGATCTCATTTCAACATTTGATGACTTGCACTTTTATCCATGCGTAGTGAGTGTTCCCCACTCAGATCCACGTGAGTATTCAACGCTCGAGTGATAGGACAAGTGTTCGGAGGCACGCTGAGCTCTCATGACTATCCTTGGGCACTCAAGTTCCTTTGTTCGGTACTTGACACCTATTCTTGAGTTTTTAACACTTGAGGTACAGTTCATCAGGATTTGCCGAGGACGCCTGGTTGGCGTTATGACCATTAATGCTTTGCAATCATGAGTATCAGTTTGGGGTCTCGAGGACAGAAAAACTCATTAATAGCCCTGTTGTAATCACTCGAGTCATTATTAATGAGCTGTCATATCTCCTTAAATATTGATTTGAGCCTATTCACTTGACTGTTCTGAGTAATAACTACTTGGCGCCATTTTTTGAAGTTTTTTGAGTTCCATAACGGGTGTATCAATCTACGTGTTAATTTGAGGTTTACTGAGCCACCTAAAGTCTTGTCAATTCCCACCAATACAACAACAAACAATTCATTGCATAATTTAATAATCTTAAGAATAATTCATCATAACTCAGATGGATAATTTAGAAATCTATCACAAACCCTCTCTATCTACTTGTCTCACTCTGTGATTCGCAAATCAAAGATTGACCAACAATTGATATCGAGAAGCGTTGGTGAGTAGAGGTGGTGTGGGATTGTAGTTGAAGGTGGCTGAATGTGGGATTAATAAGCGAATGTGGTTGGTTGTGACGATGGTGATAAGTGGGTAAAGGTGGCTAGTCATAGTGGTGGTGGTATCTGAAAGTGGATTTGGTGGGCAAAGTGACTGGTTGGTGGTAATGGCTGAAAGTGGGTTCAACTCGGGTGGATCTACAGTGGGGGCAGCTGCCGCCACTGCAATTTTAAAAACCTTTGGGATGTATTTAGAATTTTCAAACTTTTAGGATATTGCCCCCACTGAAATTTTTTAGAAGATTTATGGGTATTTATGTATATAAATTGTGGGTGGGTCTATGCTATTTTGTATTTTGTATTTTGGTAGACATGCAGGTTTAGTAGGGCCCATGCGTTGGCTACTAGTGAATTTGATAGCTCTGTCCAACTATTGAATCCAACGTATCGATTGATACAAAGCCATTCTAACCGTATATGACTTTCTTCTTGAATCAAACATATCAAATGAAACCACAATTTGATTAACTCCCACCAAAATTGCATGGATGACTAGATTAAGCAATACGCCAAAAAAAGGGTTTGATTTGCGTCAAACTCGAACACCAAAAAGGGTTTGGTTTGGATCAAACTCGATCACTTTTCGTCAATGACTTTTATTTTTTATACTTAGATAAATCTCTCTAATTATTCGTAGTGTTCGCAAGTCATAATTTTATATGGCNTTTCGTCAATGACTTCTATTTTTTATACTTAGATAAATCTCTCTAACTATTCGTAGTGTTCACAAGTCATAATTTTATATGGTCAATATGTCACAAAATTAACGTAGAATTAGGAGAGTATTTAGCTTTAGTAAATTTAGATGATAAATGAGTTTGTTAGATTACCCAAACAAATAATTGAATAGATAGTAAAAAAATGAGAGTTTTTGATATTTTATTAGAGTTTTTGTGAGAGATAATACATAAATGATTTCTTTGATTTTTTAAGTTTTTATATTTTTTTGCGTTATAAATAGGGTTTGAGTTATTCCTACATTTTTTTTTTGCTAACAATAGACATTTGAGTTTTGATAATTTGGATTTGAATTGAAATATGATGACTCAATCTGATTGTGTCTCAATTTCTTTAGAATATTATGCAGAATGATCAATCTTTTAGAAAAATGGAAAATGAGGTGTACATAAAAAAATTTAATTCTAAGAGATGGGTGCATTTGGATGGTCTTGATTGACATTTTTTTTTCCCTGATTTTTTTACATTGTTTTTTTACGCAGTTATTTTTTGTGAAAAAATGCAATATTATTATTACATTTTACGTTGATCCCGCCGAGAAAGAAGCCGGGCTCCGCCCCTGGTTCAGCTGGTGGGTGGAGGTCGCTAATGGTGGTGACGGCTGAACCGAAAAACCTCCTCTCCCTGTCTCTAGCTGGTGGGTGGAGATCGCTAACTGTACGTGGGTTCACCTCTGGTGTGTGTGTGGTTATATATAGAAACTTTTCTATAATGAGAGGTAGAAAAGATCAAAGGGACACAAATTTAATATTTTGAGCATTAAATTGATAAAATAAAAATTAAATTGATAAACAATATATATTTGAAAAATTAAAAATAGTTTTAACCCTTCAACGTATTAACTTTACTTCTTACCCGACATATACTCTTTATGATCTCGGCTTTACAACAGCAACTACAACAACGAAAAATCTCCTTACAACTAACAAAATGTAAAATATTCATTAATTTATAACAAAAAAAGAATGATTCTTCATGATATACCTAGACTAGAAAAACCATGGAAATCTGTACGCCCTTTTGGATCACATGGGGAACTGCATCTCTAGCTGGGCGGCCGTTGACTCCACTATCAACAAGTCTGTCTGTTCATAGGAAAAAAAAAGAAAAGAAAAAGCTGCTTCCGAAGTGAATAAAAGGACTTACAAAAAGGTTAAAAATGGCGCGTAAAAAATGGAGAAAGAGAGAAGAAAAAAAAAAACACTGGGCACAATCGGTGAAACAACATAGATGTTTCTAGGAAAAGTGGTAGTAATTCCTTGTTCATGCTCAAAAAGTCCAACAGGAAAAATCTTCCAATTCCAATTTCCCATCGGTAATCAGACCCTTCCTTCTTTTCCCATTTCTCTGTCTCTCTCCTTATTTTATGGCCTCTGAAGAAGAGAGATTTTGAAACCATTCATGGAAGAGTGCTAACAGAAAAAAGAGGTTGGTAATGGGGAATTGCTTTGGATCTAAGACTGGTGAATCTAATCCTGGCACCAGTAACCGCAGCATCACCACTGGACCATCCACTACAGGTTTTGCTTTATAATCTAAATATTTCTACAGAAATACTCATTTCCTTATCTGGGTCTTCATTCTATTTCATTTATTTTCTTGTTTCTGTCTGATAATAGCTAGAAATCAAAATTCCTTTACCCATTATTTGGCTGTGTTAATTAATTCATTCCCCATGTTCTGATCATATGTTTGTATTCTATTTTTGTGAAATTATCACACGGGTTCTTTTTATTTTCTTAATTTGTGACATCTTCTGTTGTAAATTTTCAAATACCATCAAAATATAACCTTAGTTCTTGTTTATTTACTCAAAACGGTAGAAACCCCCTTTCCAATATTGGTGTTTTTAGCTCAATTGAGTGCTAAATCTTGACAAGTTTGTTATCTATTTTGCATATATTTCAGGGACATCAAACAATTACAGCAACGGTGGGGGATATTCGGTGACAAGCAGCAGCGCGGGCCAGAGCCGGTTTTCGGCTGCAGTAAGCGAGGGGACATGTTGTGATGGGGAAATATTGCCCACACCGAACTTGAAGATATATAGTTTTGCGGATTTGAAGAGTTCCACAAAAAATTTTAAGTCTGATTCAGTGTTGGGTGTGGGTGGTTTTGGGACAGTGTTCAAGGGATGGGTTGATGAGAAGACGCTTCTGCCTTGTAAATTTGGCACTGGAATGATTGTTGCTATCAAGAAATTGAACTCGCAAAGTACACAAGGGTTTGAAGAATGGCAGGTAATTTCAAACTCTGTTGTTTGCTTTCAACTGTTTCATGTGACAAAACGGCTTTGGCATTTATGGTTGATATTCATTTCCAGAAGTCTTGGAATAAAAAGCAACCTTTAGGCTTCACTTAACAGTAACAGTTATGAGATAACGAAAATTCCTTTTTGTGGAGTGTTTGTCTTTGGTGACCAAGGTTCAAAAATTTGTTTTGGTGTATTTTTTTGGTCATCTAAAAAAGGGAAACATTTCGCAAGGGTTTTGAAATACAATGAAGATGTACCAAAACATCGGTCAAAACATAATGCATTTGAAACATAGGAATTTTACTACTTAATTGGTGATTCTTTTTGGTTTCCATTAAAATGGTAAAGTTTTGGCCATTTCAAAACGATTTTTTGGTCCTTGTTGGTGACTACTGAATTGATGGCGTTATTCCTTAAGATGGATTAGAACCTAGAGTTGTGGTCAATGTCGCCTACCACTAATGAATGTAGAGGGTGAGACTATCAAATATAAATCATTGTTCTATATTCTGAAAGAAAGAGTGAGAGAATGTTCTTTTTCACCAAATAAACCATGAAAAAATTAAACCAAGTTCTTATGGCTAATAAAAAGTTGAGAGAAACTTATTTTACCTATCTTCCCCTCCCTTGAACCCCATATTTTATGTTCATGATTTTTGCAGGCTTTTCTAAATAAAGGGTTTTAGTGCCTAGAGATTGAATGGTACAAATTCAAATTTAGGTGTCAAATAAGCTGATCAAACTTGCAATCAACTTGCTCTTTTCAAGGCTTTGCTAGTGTTGCTTATGCCACAGATTACTAGACAGACTTGTAGCACAACTTTGTTTTTATATACGCCTTGGGGTCCAAATGTTGAGGGAATAACCAAACAAACGCCCACAGATTACTTAGTGAGCGTTTGCTTGGTTATTGTTGTTATCAATACAATTTATATGAGTGGTGGAGAGCCTCACTAGGGTTGAGATCACTAAATTGCAAAGACAATTCTCCGTAAAAAGGGCAGCCCAAGGCACAAGTCTCCTACCACTGTGGAGTCTAAGATAGGCAATCCAACATCTACACCCTTTTTATTAACAAGGATCAACAACATGATTGTTGTAGCCAACAAAATTTACTTCTGTCTTGTCAGTCTTCTTTAATTTCCATCAACATAATAACCTTTTCAACAATGCTAATGGTTTGTTTGCTTCATTTCATAATGCAGTCAGAAGTGAATTTTTTAGGAAGGCTTTCACATCCTAACTTAGTCAAGCTGTTGGGATACTGTTGGGAGGACAAAGAACTACTACTTGTGTACGAATTTTTGCAGAAGGGAAGCTTGGAAAACCATCTGTTCAGAAGTAAGAAGGGAGGAAAATTTGTGGAGAAAAATTAATTGTTGTTCAGTTGCAAAGTACATTGATTTCTGGGTTGATTGGTTCTTGTAGGGAATCGCGCCATTGATCCACTTTCATGGGATACACGACTCAAAATAGCTATAGGTGCAGCACGGGGGCTTGCTTTCTTGCACACTTCGGAGAAGGAAATTATTTACAGAGATTTTAAGGCCTCTAATATACTCCTAGATGAGGTGAGATTTTATATATGTCTCATTATATATAGGACAAAGTTTGTTTTTTTCCATTTGACAATTGATTATAAGTAAGAAGAAGATAATGGATAAAAGCAACTTGAAATACATTTATGATCCCCAGGTTGATTGCTAGGTAGCAAAGAAAAGAAAACTTGGGATTGTACAGCTGGTTAGGTTAGGGTATCAATTAGTCTTACCACGTTTTTTTCTGTGGTTGGTCGCTATGCAGTATAAAGAATCAACAGAAATATGTTATAGTCATATGAAATTAATTCTAGAAACTTATTTCTAAGTGACTAACAAATTAATTCTAGAAAATTGGTAGTCAAGATTCTAGAATTCTCAAAAACTAAGGGAAGTGACCATGAACACTTGTCATAGCAAACTTGTTACACAAATAACTGCACAACATGATATACCATCATCTCAGTCACAGAGAAATATCTTGTCTAATTGTATTGACAATTCTCCCACTCTTTACTGAACAAATATGGCTGGTTAAATTAGTATGGATTTGCATATATACACGCAAGATTCTGATTGTTAGGGATTTCTCTTTTCTATTTTTTCGTGTTTTTTTGTTGCAGAATTACAATCCAAAAATATCAGACTTCGGCTTAGCAAAATTGGGTCCCTCAGGTGGAAACTCTCATGTGACAACCCGAATTATGGGCACATATGGTTATGCTGCTCCTGAATATGTTGCAACAGGTGAGCTTGCACCCTTAGCTATCTAGTGCAGGAGATGCAGGAATTCAGCTTTTCATTTTTGTGATTGGGTGGGTACCTTAAAAAATGGAAATAAAGCAAAGAAAATGAAGGTTATGAGATGAGTTTTGAAATAGACGGAACAAATAAAGCATCCAAATAGGCTATTCAACTTCAGTGTATAACAATGGCAGTCATTCTTAAAAACTTCCCTTCCCCTCCCCTGCTCTCACACCTTTCATATAGTCGATGAAGTGCAACAGATCACATCTCTATCCATTTTCAACAGGTCATCTTTATGTGAAGAGCGACGTGTATGGCTTCGGTGTTGTGCTACTTGAGATGTTATCAGGTTTACGGGCACTTGATACCAGACGCCCCAGTGGCCAACATAATTTGATTGATTGGGCAAGACCTCTTCTCTCTCACAGAAGGAAGTGGAAGACCATTATGGATGCGCAAATTGAAGGCCAATATTCTTCTAAGGCAGCTTTACAGGCCGCTAACCTTTCCCTAAGATGCCTCGAACATGACCCTAGAAAGCGCCCCTCCATGAAAGAAGTTGTGGAGGTGTTGGAACAGATCGAAGCCATGAAGAAGAAGCCATAAGAATCCCAATGTGGTTCATTGCATTCTACAGCTCATTGCCATCAACCTAGTCATCATCATTCCTCGCTACACCCAAGCTACCGTGGCATTAGAGTCGGTGCTCAAAGAAAATAGCACGCATGAATAAGGTAAAATTATAAATATTGGTTTCGATGTGATTGTTCTCACAAACATTGTGTACCTAATTCTAGTGATTGATTGCTATTGTTATTTTTAACAATGATTTTTATTTTTCTCTCATTTCACCAATACTGTATTGGCACTTGCCTTTTGTATTTACATGGGATGATTGTGTTGTAAACCCGTAACTATTATTTTTGCACAAAGAAAGGAAATGCTAGCTGACACTTTTGACTAGTTTTCGGTGAATTGGATTGCAATACCTGTTGGAAAATTTAGTTATCTTGTGCTTGTTAAAATTATTCTCTTCCACCAGGAGAACTTGGATATCAAACATTTAATGATAACCGTAGGATTTGATATAAAGGTGGGAGCTAACTCTTTATGTTGCAATATTGGGATTGTTTATCTTCATATATGTTCCTATCTGCCCCCTTTGAAGTATTGTGATGAACCACTATCTGTAGACTGTCTCCCAAACTTTTGCTCTTGTGTTAAAGGATTACTTCTTTTACATGGTTATAGCCTATTTGGTATTTCTTGGTATTTTGTCATTCCCATCGTTCAATCAACCCCCCCCCCCTCTCTCTCTCTCTCTCTCTCTCTCTCTCTCTCTCTTACACGCACAAACACTCATGGGTGTATAAGCACACTGCACACACACACACGCACATCCAAGCACATCTTTCAACACCGTCAAAATACATATAATGAGGTCACCAAGAGTATAGTCTATGTATCTGTGGAGCTGTTTATTTACTTGGCATTGCAGTGTTATACACAGTCAAGTCTATGCATGAAAAGCCTATACAATAAAAGGAGGCCCTATTTCATTAATCAACCTAATAAGCTCTGTTCTTGCTTGAGTTTGAATGGGTTATTCCCCAATTCCTGAATTGAGTGCACCTTTGTAATGTTCACAGCAGATCAATGCTTCTGTTATAAACTTTCAATAAAGGTCTAGTCATTATTATTTGACTAACATAAGGGCAGTTTGAAGATGTCATTGTTTCTTCCCATATTTTTATTTAATCCCTCTATATTCTGTTTGAGCCATTCAATTTTTTCAGTTTTCAACAGAGAAAATGTAGAGAGTGTGAACTCATGTACACGGCAAACTAATCATCACATTGCCGCATTTAATGAAAAGAAGTTTGAAGTCGGAACCAATCCATTCAAGCTTGACTCGGGATTGCCCTAATTGAACATCCAACTAAAATCAACTTGTAGGATAAACGAGTTGGGCTGGACCACATTTTTAATACTGTTAATGTTGATAAGTAGAGATCAACCTCCACTCAATCAAACAATTAGCATCCAAAGACTATACAAAAAATCACATAACTTGACATCAAATTAGAATTAGTTGGGTAAAAACTCGTTTGAGGGCAGTTTCTTTAAGAGTAATACTAGATGGACTTAAAAATTAGACTTAAAACTTAGACCTGATAATCTCAACCATTGAATAGGTAGTGGGTCCCAAAAAATGTTGGGACCCACAGTGAAATCAATGATTGAGATTATCAAGTCTAGTTTTTAAGTCTATGTAATATTGCTCTTTCTTTAATAACCAATTAAAACTTGAATTTAATTTTAGAACTTGTTTAAATATCAAATCAAATTTGATCAACATATTATCCATACAGAGTTCAGCTCATTTACATCCCTCGAAGCTATTGGTTGCATGTTCTGTTTATCAACAGTGGACACGTGTAGTTATTGCAATAGGCCAATTTCTAAGCGTCGTAACTTACAAAGACTTGAAAGAAGGAAAAAAAAAGAGACATAAGCTATGAAACATGATTCTTCATGATTTACCTGAATTAGAGAACCATCGAGAAAAATAAAAAAAAGAAGAAAAAAACACATTGAAGGCAACTATGAAACAACATCTATATTTTTAGACGAACAATGATATATGAATTTAAAAAATGTACTTGATAATCACAATAATTAATTTTACTATGAATTTTTATATTTATTAAGACCTGCTACTTGATAAATAACTGTAATTATCAAACATATTTTTTAAATTTATTTTTAAATTCAAATAACATTTTTTGCCATTTTCTACTTTTAAAATCCGGTCCGATTGTAAATTTTTTTTCATCCGCTGTGTCCGTGTAGACGACTTTACTTTATAAATAGGACAATATGTTGGATAAAAAAAAGTATTTTGCGGTCCTATATGACACCAAAGTGGAATTAAACTTTGGAGTTGACACTAAACTATAAAATTCTCTCTCTCTCTCTCTCTCTCTATCTCTCCTCTTATTTTATGGCCTCTGAAGCAGAGAGATTTTGAAACCATTCATGGAAAAGTAGTAACAGAAAAAGAGATTGGTAATGGGGAATTGCTTTGTGTCTAAGATGGGTAATTCTAACCCAAGCATCAGTGATCGCAGCATCACCACTGGACCTTCCACTGCAGGTATTGCTTTTTAATCCAAATATTTCTACAGAAATACTCATTTCCTTATCTGAGTCTTCATTCTTTTCATGTATTT
>CAUOFW020004292.1:228912-244585 GCA_963454935.2 Ilex paraguariensis | reverse complement strand
TTTTTTTTTTTTTTTTTTTTTTTTTTTTGTTGGGGGGGGGTGGGGGGGTGTAAATTATTCTTTTTGAAGATTAAGTGGCATATCTAATATGTCAAGATTTTTGAAATTTAGGGGTGGATTGCCAGGATTGGTAAGTTTCACAATTTAGCATTTGATTGTTCAAGGTTGGTCAATTCAAACCTATGTAATTGGATTTTTGAGATAATTGTGGACAACTACGGTGCCGGCCCAACAGGCCATTGCCTAGGCCCCCAAATTGGAAGAAAATTTTGGGGTCCCAAAAAAAAATAAACAATGATATATAATTAAAATTTTAAAATATAATTTAGGGGCTTAGAGAGGTCGGTACCTCTCTAAGAATTTAATAAGGTAAAAGTACATTTTTTAAAATAATTGGAATAGAAGTACATATCCTAAAATATATATATATATATAACAAGATCTAAACCAATCACTAATTGAACTTATCATTGATATGTGTTTTCAATCAGATTAGATTAAAAAAGATATCAAATGTATTTTTGCCGATTGGGCCAGATCTGAATCAATCATCAATGAGCTCGCAATAAATCTAGTCGTCGGAGAGCTCCGATGTCTATGTGTGTGTGTATGTTTTGTCGAAGAAGATGCAGTCGCCAAAGAAGGCTTCCGTCTGAGAGAGTTTGTGGAGAGGGAGAGAAAGACGAAGAGAGTGATGAGAGTCTGGGAGGACAAAGGCAAAAGAAAAAAAAAAACTTTTATACTATGACTTGTTTTACTTCTAAGGGAACTCAAAAGGGACACCTCATTAAAGAGTAAATTGTCTTCGTGTTTTCAAAGTTTTGGCAAAAAAGTTTGAAAGCAAGTTCAACTTATTTTCTAGTTTTATGCTCCAATTCCCTATTTTTTTTTCGAAAACTAGAGAACAAAACCACAAACCAAACAACTTTTGAAATTTTTTTGAGATTTTGGATACAAAAAACAATTTTCAAGAATCAAACCAAACAACCCCTTCTGTTTTTTTACTTGTTATGCTCTTATAAGATGAAATCACATAACACTGATGATTACAACATTACAATTACAAGAAAATATTCATTGCAACAGTGATATTATGTTATTATTGTCACATAGTGTTAGCATCAAATTAAAATACAACAAATAGATAAAATAAATCCTATTAACTCCGTGTCGTTGATTGGATGTTATAGATATTGATAATTATAAAAGTAATGGAGTTCATTTTATCTATTTATATTCTAATTGGACAGTAACACCACCACGTTTCACGTGCCTAAAATTTTCTCCCTTGGGTAGGTGGCTCTGCTCTTTCGGCGCCACTTCCGGTTAGAAGGCACAATCAGCACGCACGCATTTTTAAGTGTGTAAGATCACACAAAAATTCCAAGTTTTTTCTCGTAGATTAACTAACATTAAACGAAATTACGACATGCACTCATACCAATTCTGTGATTAGAGTCTGTTGGCGAAATCCTTAGTTTTTCCTGTGAAAAAACCGCCATTGTAGCCGTAACAATCGCTCACAAGAAAAACACCGAAACAATAAAATGGCATTCTTTATTGGTAATGTAATATGCATTCACTTTCTTCTCATAGTTAATTCTTCACCCATCTCTCTACCATTAACTTTAACAGGTTTCAGATCTCTCAACTCTCCATTCGCAAAATCGTAAGTCTTTGATTCTTCTTTTTTCTTTTTCCTTTTATCTCTGAACTAAGAGTCAACACATTTTTTCTTTTTTTGAAGATAAAAAACAAATTGGGATGTATTTTCTTCTAATTCTGCAGTTTAATGTTCAACATCTTACATCGATCCGTACTGTAATCTAGTTTTAGTAGGTGGGTTTCTCTGGAATTGGTAGTATTTTAATTGTCTGACTACCCGTTTAATGAAATGCTTCAGTCAACATTTCGGGACATTATTCGGAAGAGCTCCTTTCCTTTGTAATCATTGCAAGAGTTTGATGGTGTCTTTCAATGCAACTCAATNTCGGAAGAGCCCCTTTCCTTTGTAATCATTGCAAGAGTTTGATGGTGTCTTTCAATGCAACTCAATGGTATAACGCAGCAAAATAAAATTTTTAGAACAGAGTTGCAATGATTTTCCTATGAGATCCTGCTGGCTCATTGAATTGTAACCATTAATTACACTGTTTCACATCGCTGCATATACAGTGCGTTACTACATTAAGTCTAGTAAATTGTCACACGTCTCCACTTTTTATGAAGATGCATATAAGGGTTTCTTTCCTACAGCTGTTTTATGAGAATCTCCCACATGATTTTAGTTGTGTGGGTATAGAGGATAGATCAATGGGGTACAAACTCCAAATTGAACCTTGATTGTCAAAGTTTTCTTTATTTACTGGAATTCGTTGGTTGTTATTATGGACTTATGTAAGCGAGGTCTCCATGCGAATTTTCGCCTATTCGGTTGTGGATGTGCCAATGTGAAATTGTTGGAACCTCTGTTTTTTTGTTGCAGTTGTACAGGTTTGGCATGGGATTGGATATGAAAAACAACAGTGATGGTCTTGTGAGCAGGTTGTTTGGGAACTTGGTTAGCTCCATGAGAAAATTTTTGTTTCGTATTCTATCTGTAGGCCCTATTCCCAACCACCTTGCCTTCATCCTTGATGGAAATCGAAGGTATGCTAAGAAGTGGAACCTGCAAGAAGAAACTGGCTACAAATGTGGGTTTTGGGCTTTGATGCCCATGCTTAAGTACTGCTATGAACTGGGGGTGACGTATGTGACAATATACGCATTCAGCATTGATAATTTTAAAAGAGGACCAAAAGAGGTTCAATGCCTGATGGGTTTGATGCAGGAGAAAATCGAAGGGTTGCTCGAGGAAGAAAGTATTGTGCACCAATTTGGAGTCAGGGTACATTTTATAGGGAATTTGAAACTCTTGCCCGAGTCTGTCAAGGTTGGTGCTGAAAAGGTAATGAAAGCCACAGCAAACAACAATAAGAAGGTGCTATTAATTTGCGTGGCCTATACTTCAACGGATGAGATTGTGCATGCGGCTCAAGAGTCTTGCCAGCGTAAATGGGATGAGATCAGAGAAATGAAACCTGGTGGAGGAGCTCACAGCTTTGAGATAAGCAATGAAAGCCAGGAGGAGGAGGAGCGTCGTTTTATAAAGCTGGTAGATCTTGAGCAGTGCATCTACATGGGGGTGGCACCTGATCCGGATATTCTGTTCAGAACTGCAGGCGAGACCCGCCTGAGCAATTTCCTCCTTTGGCAGACTCCGACCTGTCTCTTGTATTCGCCAGGGGTACTGTTTCCGGAGATTGGTTTACGGCATTTGGTTTGGGCGGTATTGAACTTCCAGAGAGCCTACTCTTATGTGGAGAAGAAAAAGAAGCAGCTATAACTGCTCTTAAATACATTATACAGCACTAGAAGTGAATTGATATACGAAGGAAGATCTGGACATAGAAAGAACAGGCCATCTATATAAAAGAAGCAAAGCATAAATTGGTTATTATCATTTTTTAGTTTCGCCCATGAACATGGCAAATGGGACTGTAAACAATAAGATAAGAGAATGGATACAAATAACCAAGCAAACCTGAGAAAAGTTAATTATTTATTTAGTCCTCGGAATTATACTAATTTTGTGTCAATCAAATTCTTAAATATTTTTTTTGTATTAATTTAGTTAACACTTGGTTTTAACAAAGTTAGACAGATACATAAGTCAGATTTATTTATTTATTTATTTATTTATTTTTGTGCAGTATTTGCCTCTATTCTGTTTATGACATAAGTGAAAGGAAGAAAAGCTTATGTCGGAATTCCCTAGAGATGATTAGGTGTGCTCGCTCTAGCTCTAGCTTACGAATAGGAATTATAATATTTTATTTTCTTATTTAATATTTTGTAAAAGAATTTTTTTTTGGTCTACGCTATCCGATCAAGTGTACTATTTCTACCCGAATTCCGTCCAAATAAATCGGGTAGGAAGTCGGATAAGAAATCGAGAGAATACGTATTTTTTAGTTATTAAATTTTGAATTATTTTAACAATTTAATTAAATAACTTGTATTAATTAACTAACACAATAAGTCAATAACACTAAAGAAAACATAATAAATTCGATAATACATAAACAATTAGAAAGTCATAAATATAAATACATTATATATAAGAAAGTCATAAACATCAATAAAATATTAGGATAGGATAAAAATAAGAATATTTTAAAGGTATTTTACATTCTTACCCGATTTTTTACATAATACTAAAAAGTCTTATATTGGCCTACCCGATTTTTTCGGGTAGCCAATCAATAGATACGGGTAGGGTATAGTAGGGTAGGATAAAGATTGTAATTTATGAGTAATCGAAAATTTAAACACCCTTAGAAATGATAGACACTTTTTGTCGGGTTTGGTAAGTGGATCTTAAATTGTTATTGATTCATGAACAGAGAGTGGGGTCGCTTGCTATAATTAGATGTGTCAAAATTTGATATGTTACGATTAATTGACACGAATTGATATAGAGTCAAGCGAGTTTAGGCAAAACATTAACGGTTTGTGGTAAACGAGTGGACCTGCTAGACACGTTTAATAAACGGATTATGTTCAAGTGAGACAAGTAAACCCGCTTATTACCTGTTTACCCTTTTTGAAAAACTAATAATTATTTAAAAAAAATAGTCATAATAATATATGTAGCTATTAATTAAATCAATTTTAAAATAAAGTTTAATAATGATTTTTCCAAGGATGTTCAAGTAAACAAGTCAAATAGGTGGCGGATTAAAAAGGTTATCGTGTTTATCCGACCCTATCTAACTCAATTTATTTATTAAACGAGTTATGTCGTATAATCCACTTAAAATTTTCACTTGTTTATTTAAACAAGTTGTGTATAAATTTACTAATTTTTCATACGAACTCGATTATATTTGACTCATAACCATTAAACTCGACACAATTAATACTCCAATCCATAACCGTTAATGTCACATGGGTATGTTCTTCCATCAAATCACAGAATTTTTTATTTTTTTTTAACTTATTTAACTATTTGGCTGTAAGGTTAGCAATTACCTTAATGACTGGTGTGTCATTGCATCTTAGAAACATCACCACTCGATTCTGTGAGAGCAAAATAAATATTAAGATATATTTTTTTAATCATCTGCTCCATGAAAGAAAGTCTAACAATTGATAGGTTGATAAAATCATGGAATATAAAAATAAAAAAAAAATCTATGTTAAAAGTCATAGAAAATAAAAAATTTCAAAACCGACACCCAAACTTTTTATTTATATGAAGAAGACTATGATACTAAAATCAATACTGTATTAAAATTCATCTTAGTCGTTAATTTTTATTTGGATGATTTACAATCATGATTTGATAAAATAATATAAATTTGAAAAAACTATAAAGTAAAAAAATTACACGTGATTAAGCAACTCCTAATGAGCTAAAAAAACGTGCATGGGATACCATAACCCCCTTTTTCATAAGAGCATATTTCTTTTATGTTCCGTTCGGTAAAAATAACGAAAAGTTGGAAAGAATGAAAGTAGAAGGGCTGGAAGAAAAATACGAATAGTATATTTTCTTTCTTTTGTTTTTGATTGGATGGCTGAAAAATAAAAATGACTAATTTTTTTTTATTTTTTTGTGCTGGCTAAGATTAGGGGTCACAATCAATTCGTGTCGTGTCAAATTCATGTTGAATCATTATGGGTTTGTGTCGAACATTAGTCAAACTTAACTCAACTCATTTAACTAATTGTGTCGTGTCGAATTTCTAGTTGACCTGTTTATTTTCGTGTCGTGTTCGTGTTGACCCGCATAAATTTTGAATAAAAAATTTAATGCTTATATTTTATTTTCACTTAATTGAATTCATATTAATATTTTTTCTGCAAACTAAAAATTAACTTAAATAAATATAATAATAATAAATAAAAATATTTTTTTATATAATAATTATGTTAGTGTTTAATAAATAGTTACAAATAATTAATATTTTATATATGTTTATAATACTAATTAAACATGTTAGTTTCATGTTAATTTCGTGTTATCATACAAACTAGAAAATAGAAAAAAAATGTTTATTTTTAAATAAACGAGTTGATGGTATCAATTTTAAGTTTGATTGGTTGAACTGAATTTGAGTCTTTTATATTTTTTGTTCGCGTGTTAGATCATTTTTAAGTTTGTGTCGAATTATAATCAAGTTCGTGTCACAAAATTCGTGTTGAGTTCAAGTCGTATTATCATGTTGAGTCGAAAATTTTCACTCCCCAATTAAGATGGAAAAAATATTTTTTTTTTAATTTAAATTTTTTATTTTTATTTTTTATTTTAAAATTTTATTAAAATATATATATATATATATATATATATATTTTATCATTATATTTTTATATAAAATTAATGTGTTCATAATATATGTATATATCAAAAGATATATAGATAAATAAAATGCATCTCAACATAAATAATTAACTTTTCATCCATTTTTCTTCCAATTTTGGAGGAATTAATTTTGATGAGTTAGAAGAAAAATTAATTCATCCACTTTTTTATCCTTTCTATTTTTCTCGTTTACTAAATATCATATTTTTTTTTCTCTAACTTTTCATCAATTCCGGTTTTTATCCTTTTAAGCATTACAATTGAGAGAGAGAGAGCTTAAAAGTTCAAAGTTGACAGCAGGACTTTTCCAGCAAATGCCAAGGAAAAATCTCTGTCGCAGATGCCATCCAGGCCTCTAGAGCCCCTAGAAATAAAACAAGTGGTGATTGAGTGCGGATTGAAAGGATTAGTAATGATACTCATAAAATAATAAATAAAAATAAAAAAAATAAAAAAATATTCATTTATGAGGCATTTGTATCTAATATTAATTCCACCTATTTATTTTTTTGTACTAATAAATGGTGCAATTTTCGAATTCATATTCTATCAACTTCATAGTGTTCTTGTTACCTATAAAACTAACACCCCTAAACTAACAAATCTTCACTCCGCGGAGAAAGAAAAGGAAAGAGTAAATTGTATAAATAGCCCCTAAATTATGATCTATATTTCAATTAAATCCCTAAATTTAATTTTGTATCAATTAAACTCATCAATCTAGTTGCTTCCCGAATACCTCTATACTTTAGTATAGTCTAGTCTTTTCAATGCCTCCTTCCTTACCGCCAACGTACGCTACTAGGAGAGTAAGCAAGCTAGAATTAATGTGGACGTGACATGAATAACCAATCTCTTTCAATCCTGTGACCCTGTGTGTTGAGGTTGAAAACATAGCACAATGGAAAGGAAAATAGGGAGAGATAAGAAGAAGAATGTGACAGATTTATAGTCCGTTTGATAGGATAGATGGAAAAATGAAAAAATAAAAAGTTAGAGTAATACATTTTTTATCCTTTAATGATGGAATTTTTCTTTCCCACCTTGTATTTAAATAATATCAAAACGAAAAATTCAGTATTCGAATCTCAACACCACCTTTACTATTAAAAGATTTTAATGAATAGATCAATCATGGTGTTCATAGAAGCAAAATTCTCATAAAAAAATGGTAAATTCTATTTTGTCTCTAAAATAAAATTGAATTTAAATCACTTAATTGAAATAAAAGTCATTATTTACAGAGCCATTACAATTCCCAAGGATGTATAGTTTAAATATTTTATGAATTGAATAGTTTTTTGAATTTAAAGTTATAATTCTAAGTAATATGATCAATCATAAAAAATAAACCTTTTAAAGATCAAATTGTAAATAATTAAATATTTTGTGACAGATCATGAATGATAATTATAATTAGATCATTAAAAGACCTAACTTAATCACTTTCAAAATTTTTGGTTACTCTTATACTATTCCATAATTTAAGGACCGGCAAAGCTTTTTTTTTTTTTTTTTTGTTACAGGATGTTCAGGCATGCATTGACTATTGTCTCGAGCTCAATGGGTGACCACCGTGGGTTGAACTGGTTTAGAATATGTCCTCTAGAGTCCATTTGTTTAACAAAATAATTCTAAAAAATACAAGAAAAAAAAATTAAAATTCTACGTGTCGGTTTAGCATGAAATAGAAAATAATAAAAAAAAATTATTTTCTTTCATATTTAGATTTTCTCACATCTAACTAATTTTTTTTTCTTGCAAAAAATTAAAAAAAAAACAAGAAAATTGTGTTCAATAAACCTAACTTCCTATTTTAACCTAATTTTCTTAAAATATTCAATTAGTTATTAATTTTTTANCTAATTTTTTTTTCTTGCAAAAAATTAAAAAAAAAACAAGAAAATTGTGTTCAATAACCTAACTTCCTATTTTAACCTAATTTTCTTAAAATATTCAATTAGTTATTAATTTTTTAAAAAAAATTACAAATGAGACTAACCATATAATTTGGTCTAGAGATCAAGTTTGAGTCGATTCTTGTCCCTAAATTAGGTTAGGAGCCAATTTTTAAGAAATTTGAATAATAGCAAATATTTTTTTAGATTGAGTTAAAATAATTAAGAATAAATTAGACAATTAGAAAAAAAAAATTCTAACTTTATTTTCTTTCAAACAATGAAATGAAATTGTTTTAAAATATTCTTAAAATTTTTTCATATTAACAAAATACATACATGAAAATATATTTTCTTTTACTTTCTTTTCTTTCACTTTATTTTCTATCTCTTTCACTTTCCATCATCTTTTTCTAACCGATCAAACGGATTCCAAATGAATAAGGATGGTTAGCCCTTAAGAGGTGTGAGAAAGAATTGAACTTAAGATCTCTAGGTTATTAAATGACAGACTCAACTATTGAATCACCATCAATAGTTCTGAGAAATGTTATTGATATGTAATATATTGACCTAAGTTATTAAATTAATTCAGTTTAGTCTTTAGATTGACAATATATCCCATCAAATGTTAAAATTAGGTGGTGAGGCTACGGTACACCCATAGGAATTTTTGGTACCATACCAAAATTTTCAAATTACAACATTAATGGTATGTTTACTAAATTTATGACATATTTACACCGGTTGGTAAAAAGACAAGATATTAAAATGACAAGACAAGACATATTTTTGAGCTGTCATTAAGTCAATTGAGGACAAAATTATAACATTAGTGGGAAGTTTACGACTATAGTGAAAAAAATTACAACATTAGTGAAAATTTTACAACAGCAGTGAATAAAATTACAAAATTTGTGGGAATATTTACAATTTCAATGGTATGTTTACCAAATTTGTGAAAATCTTTACAACTTCAATGGATTCAAATATTTACAACTTCATAGGGAGATTTGATCGATCGTAGGGAGATTTGATCAATACATACTTGTGTGTGCTTATTTTATGTGTCAGAGTAATTTTAGAAAATTGAGAGAGTGTCTCTGTAATTATACCAATCTAGAGGAGTGTTAGTGTAATTTATCCTATCTTTTACCACCTACCTTCAGTTCAAAAACTGTAGTCCTCCTTGATACTTAATACATACCAAGATTCGATTGTCATCCGTCGGTCAAACTCTACTCGCTGACTGTAATTCTACCGCTACTGTAGTGAAGGTTATAATCGCTTATTATATAAAGAGCGCTGAATCAATCACTTCGTCCTCATATTTCCTTCTTTACCCATCTCTCAAATATTAGCTTTGTGGATTGATTGAGATTAGCAAGTTTCGGATCTCTCATTTCTGACAAGGCCCACCATTCAGAAATCGTAAGTTTTTGTGTTGTTTTTTTGTTGTCTATTTTCCTTCATTTATCTTTGTTCCGCAACTTAGAGGAAGGACATGTCTGGTCCTTCTTAGAACAGAACAGAAATTGGGGCCTTGATTTTTGAAAACAGTTTTTGTTCTTAGTATTTTCAAAATGACGGAGAAGTTGTTTGGTTTGATTCTTTGTTCTCTAATTTTCAGAAAAACAGATATGGAAATATCAATCAAGCGGTCTAACTAATAAGATCCGACCTTCGAATCCTATTAGCTACAAATATGCCTTTAATATATAAACTATAAAAACCCCCAAATCAACAAAATGAACAAATGTCTTCCCCTCCTCCACCTAATCGCATTCTCTTTCAGAGCACCTGCGACCAACTGAGCTCCATCGACACCGAAGGTCGACGACGCACACAACTCTCTTCTGTCTCTCCTCACAACTCTCTTCTTTCCCGAATCCAGCAAATCTGTGTATAAGTACAGATCTGTACATATACACAGTTCCGTGTGTATATATATATATATATATATATATATATATATTGTGTGTGTGTGATGGGTGTGTGTTTTCTAGTCGGTGAGTGTGTAGTGTGTGTTTTCTGGGTATTGTGTGATGGAGCTGAGTGTTCTTCAATGTTATTTGTTTTTGTTTTTTTTTTGACAAAAAAGTTATCAGCGGTTGTATATTTTTTCTATTGAATTTGTTTGGTTTTATTTCTAATGAAGGACATTGATATATTTTTTATATTAATTTTATTTTTTGATGAAGATTATTGAATATGTATGATTTATTTTAAAGTTTGATTTATTAATTTTTTTATTAAATTGTCAATCTAAAAATATATTTTTTTATTAATTTCAAATTACTGTTTAAACACATATTTAAGCTGTTAAATCAGATTTTACTATTTTTTGTTCGCCAAACAAATTTTTCGTCCTAAAAAACATTAAAACACACATTCTTAAAAGTCATCTCAAAAATTATTTTTGAATTTTTTTTTTTTTTTTTTGAGACGCAAACCTAAGTGCCCCTGCTATTTGGGTTTTGGGTTTTTTTTTTTCTAATTGTGGGATTTAGTTTTTAATAACTGAAAGCGATCCATGCTGTAAATCTACTTTCAGGAGGTGGGTTTCTCTGGAATTTTGATGCTCCGACAACTGTTTGACGAAATGCTTCCTTCAACATTTTTGGGATGTCTATTTGTTTCTTTTTCGGGACATACTTGATGTAGGGTTGAATATTGAAACATCTTAAGTATCTTGATTTGTATCATTAACATTCTCAAATTACACCACTAAAAAAGGTACTAATTTAGCCAAATCTCTAACTTCTGTTGCTTTGTCTTTTTTCTTCTTTTTCTGATCTGACAACACCTGCCCATGCATGTGAATTCAATAAGGGCTACCTCTCTTCCTGACCTCATAAACACTTCTTTTTTTGGGTACATTAGACAGTTAAACTCATAAACACTTTTAAATCGCCATTTCTGAAGACTTTTTTTATTTTTTCTCTCACTAGATTCTAAATTTGTGTTTCTCTAGAGTTGGCGGCAATGGCGGTTACGGAGGCCAAGTATCTGATCTTCCTGGTGGTGAGTATCATCAGATCGGCAGAGGCTGCTTTGGTAGAGATGTGGACTGTTTATTACAGACAAGGATTGGCTATCATCTCCGACTACAAAGAACGTATCTTCAGTGTATTTCCCTTTTCCAAACTCCAATCCCTCCACTCCCATTTCTTTCTTCTTCTTTTTTTTCCCCCGTTTCCTCTTCCGAATCTCAAGTTTTTATACTTTGCATATATATGCCGTTTTGTTCTCAGGTAACTTGAAATTTCTGTGCCTGCATGCTTTGAGATTTGGTGCTAAAATGTTACTAATATGTTATTCCATCCTAATATATAGATGATATATTGTCAGTCAAGTGGCGGAAATAGCCTGTCCGCATATCGAGAATAAGTTGTAGATCTGACACTCTCCACATATCTCATTCATACCGTGTCACTGCCTTTTAGTAAACTGTCATGTCTTCATAAGATCAATGGGTTCCAAAGCAAACCACATTGTGAAATTTTTCTTTATTTACTGGAATTTGCTTGCCGTTTCTATGGATTTGTGTATGGTCATGTTCAACGGAGACTAATAGAGGCAAGANGGGTTCCAAAGCAAACCACATTGTGAAATTTTTCTTTATTTACTGGAATTTGCTTGCTGTTTCTATGGACTTGTGTATGGTCATGTTCAACAGAGACTAATAGAGGCAAGACATCGGTTAGAAAAAGTAATAGAATTTATCTTAATGGTATTAGAAATAGGGGTAAACCTAAATTAAAATGAAATAAGGAAAGATATGAAAATATTTAACTTAAGGTGCGTGATCGAAATGAATAGCGAAGACGGATTTATATAGTCAACTCCAAATGGTTGGGACACAAGACTTAGTTTGATTTTCTATGGACTTGTGTCAGCCGGGCTCTCATATTTTCCAGGTTTTTTTGACATATTGGCTTTTGGAAGTGATAGATTAACTGTATCTGATTGTAGACTAAATGTTGGAGGCTCATTATTTTTATTGTAGTGGTATAGGTTTGTAATGGGACCAGATACAGAAAACAATGGTGATAGTGTTGCAAGCAAGCTTTTTGGGACTTTGAATGGGTTCATGAGGAAGTTTTTGTTTCGCATTTTGTCTGTGGGACCTGTTCCCAACCACCTCGCCTTCATCTTGGATGGAAACAGAAGGTATGCTAAAAAGTGGAAGCTGCAAGAAGGAACTGGCCACAAATGTGGGTTTTGGGCTCTGATGTCCATCCTTAAGTACTGCAATGAGCTGGGGGTGAAGTATGTGACAATATATGCATTCAGCATTGATAATTTTAAAAGACGGCCGAATGAGGTTCAATATGTGATGGATTTGATGCATGAGAAAATCGAAGGGTTGCTCAAGGAAGAAAGTATCATGAACCAATATGGAGTCAGGGTATATTTCATAGGGAATTTGAAGCTTTTGCCTGAGCGTGTTAGGGTTGTAGCTGAAAAGGCGATGAAAGCCACAGAAAATAACAAGAATACTGTGCTATTAATTTGCGTCGCTTATACTTCAACGGATGAGATTGTGCATGCGGCTCAAGAATCTTGCCAACATGAATGGGATGAGATCCAAGCAATGAAAGCAAGTGAATCTAACGATGGTGGTGAGATAATAAGCAATGAAAACCAGGAGGAGCATCGTTTTATAAATCTGGTAGATCTTGAGAAGTACTTCTACATGGGAGTGGCACCTGATGTGGATATTTTGTTTCGAACCTCAGGCGAGACCCGCCTGAGCAATTTCCTTCTTTGGCAGACTTCCACTTGTCTCTTGTATTCTCCGCGTGCACTGTTTCCGGAGCTTGGTTTGCGGCATTTGGTGTGGTCGGTACTGAACTTTCAGAGAGTCTATCCTTATTTGGAGAGGAGACGGAAGCAGGTATAACTGGCTGGTCACATTGTTTTCTTT
Source organism: Ilex paraguariensis (assembly GCA_963454935.2). Lineage (NCBI taxonomy): Eukaryota > Viridiplantae > Streptophyta > Magnoliopsida > Aquifoliales > Aquifoliaceae > Ilex > Ilex paraguariensis. Next base: position 231,351 of record CAUOFW020004292.1, on the reverse strand, counting down.
CCTGCACTGGCTAATGGATTATGTGAGAGTATTCGGAGACTCCTGTCAAAATATGCTACGCCTTTCCATTCGAATTTTGGTCCTAGCATAAGCTCAAATACAGCATCCCTGTTAGTCTTGGGGCTAAAGTGAATTAGTATGTACTTCCAGCCTCTATTCAAACATAAATGCCATGCTGATATCAAAAGTTTCAAATCCAAACAGTCTTTCACTTTGTTAAGTGCCACATTTGTACCGAGTAGTATTAGGGCTTGTTTGGATGAATTTTGGGGAGCAGTTTAGATTGATTTTTTTAATTTTTTTTTAATTTAAACTCTTCTTTACAAAGATAAGATTCAACATTTAATCCAGTTTATACCCATGTTTCAACATTTAATCCAATTCATATATATGTTTGGCATGCAACACACACACATGTAAGACCAACAGATATATCATAATTATTAGTAATTATTTATTCTATAAATAATTATTTTACTCTTGATCAATCTTATTCATATTCATGTTAAGAGGTACAATTGTCTTTTGAATCTTTAACCCTTTACCCATTTTTCCAAACCTATCACCTCCATTGGTTTGATGAAACTTGTGATCATGAATTTAATCTTTCAGTTAGTTATGGGCCGGGTTTAAAAACCCATGACTGAATTTTTTATACAAACATANTTGGCAGACTTCCACTTGTCTCTTGTATTCTCCGCGTGCACTGTTTCCGGAGCTTGGTTTGCGGCATTTGGTGTGGTCGGTACTGAACTTTCAGAGAGTCTATCCTTATTTGGAGAGGAAACGGAAGCAGGTATAACTGGCTGGTCACATTGTTTTCTTTCCTGCACTGGCTAATGGATTATGTGAGAGTATTCGGAGACTCCTGTCAAAATATGCTACGCCTTTCCATTCGAATTTTGGTCCTAGCATAAGCTCAAATACAGCATCCCTGTTAGTCTTGGGGCTAAAGTGAATTAGTATGTACTTCCAGCCTCTATTCAAAAATAAATGCTATGCTGATATCAAGAGTTTCAAATCCAAACAGTCTTTCACTTTGTTAAGTGCCACATTTGTACCGAGTAGTATTAGGGCTTGTTTGGATGAATTTTGGGGAGCAGTTTAGATTGATTTTTTTAATTTTTTTTTAATTTAAACTCTTCTTTACAAAGATAAGATTCAACATTTAATCCAGTTCATACTCATGTTTTAATATTTAATCCAGTTCATATATATGTTTGGCATGTAACACACACACATGTAAGACCAACAGATATATCATAATTATTAACAATTATTTATTCTATAAATAATTATTTTACTCTTGATCAATTTTATTCATATTCATGTTAAGGGGTACAATTGTCTCTTGAATCTTTAACCCTTTACCCATCTTTCCAAACCTATCACCTCCATTGGTTTGATGAAACTTGTGATCATGAATTTAATCTTTCAGTTAGTTATGGGCTGGGTTTAGAAGCCTATGACTGAATTTTTTATACAAACATGAAATTTTGGGGAGCTCGGGACTATTTTTTTCAAACTTCTATTGCCAAATTCCCCCTACCCTTTTACCAAACAGCTCCACAGCGGTTCAGTTTGATGGTTTAGTTTCATCATTGGGTGCCAAATCAATGACCTGCCTAAAGAAAAGGGCTGAGACTGAAACCACAACTCCTGTTGGTACTTTCTGTGTTTCATGAAAAAATTATTTATTGTAACAGCAATATGTCAACAGTAATTAATAATATACAGACAAACAAAAAAATATACCACACACAAGTCACTAGCCACCTTTCCATGTAAGTAAATAATCACTGCTCATTTTTCACGTAAGTTAATAACTATTCAGGTGAAATTTATTTTACTTATTTTGAATTTTATTATTGGTTGATGATACTCTCCCGTCGGATAATCTTTGGCATGTGAAAATGTGCTAATAGACATACAAGGGAGATACAACAAAATTCTTGAATTTTCATGTGCTTGCTATTTATAAACTGAGGATGATGATCTAAAGCCCGTTCGGATAGGGGATTTTTTTTTTTTGGGGATACATCATTAGAACATTTTTAAAAAAATAATAATAATTAACTATTACAATTTAAAACAATGCATTTATAGTAGAGAATAAAACACTCAAATAATAGCTAAAGAGTTGGACATAAAAAATCAAACCTTACTTCTGACAAAAATTTACCCCCAACCTCTTGGTTGAAAGAACTGATGAGGGCAACCGAAGTACGATAATGCCCAGTTGGTTAGCACTCACAAATGCCATCACCATTGTATCATGAATAATCCATCTTTGGAAAAAATATTTATTACAACGGTAATATCACGTGACATAGTAATGTGATATCACCAACTAATAATACTAAAATAAATAATCAAATAGACCCCACAAAAAATGAAATTTACTTTTCTTATTTAAGATTTTATTATTTATTGGTGATA
>CAUOFW020004292.1:191002-226769 GCA_963454935.2 Ilex paraguariensis | reverse complement strand
TTTTTTTTTTTTTGGGATACATCATTAGAACATTTTTAAAAAAATAATAATAATTAACTATTACAATTTAAAACAATGCATTTATAGTAGAGAATAAAACACTCAAATAATAGCTAAAGAGTTGGACATAAAAAATCAAACCTTACTTCTGACAAAAATTTACCCCCAACCTCTTGGTTGAAAGAACTGATGAGGGCAACCGAAGTACGATAATGCCCAGTTGGTTAGCACTCACAAATGCCATCACCATTGTATCATGAATAATCCATCTTTGGAAAAAATATTTATTACAACGGTAATATCACGTGACATAGTAATGTGATATCNTTTTCATGTGCTTGCTATTTATAAACTGAGGATGATGATCTAAAGCCCGTTCGGATAGGGGATTTTTTTTTTTTTTGGGATACATCATTAGAACATTTTTAAAAAAATAATAATAATTAACTATTACAATTTAAAACAATGCATTTATAGTAGAGAATAAAACACTCAAATAATAGCTAAAGAGTTGGACATAAAAAATCAAACCTTACTTTTGACAAAAATTTACCCCCAACCTCTTGGTTGAAAGAACTGATGAGGGTAACCGAAGTACGATAAGGCCCAGTTAATTAGCACTCACAAATGCCATCACCATTGTATCATGAATGATTCATCTTTAACAGGAAAAAATATTTATTACAACGGTAATATCACGTGACAAAGTAATGTGATATTNACTTTGGACAATTGTCAGATAAGAAAGCTCTGATGAAGTAGGTCTTTCCACCTACATCTTTACTAAATATAAAACCTCAGCACATGATTAAAATTCTTAATAGATTTTGTTTAAATGATTGAGAAGTTTAGTTATCAGAAATTAAGCAAGCCATTAACAAATCTACAGTAAGAAGCTTTTATTTGATCTTATCAAGGGCAAATCCAGTTTCTCTTTATTTAAGCACAAGACNTCACCAACTAATAATACTAAAATAAATAATCAAATAGACCCCACAAAAAATGAAATTTACTTTTCTTATTTAAGATTTTATTATTTATTGGTGATACCATATCATCAACAGTAATATAGTATCACCATTGCATTCAACAGTTACTCCTACAACAGCACAATCAAGACTCAATTCATGTCTGACGTGTGACCCTATTCAATTCATCCATTGGTTCCCTTTGTGATAGCTGCAAGAGTCTTATGATAAAACTACCTCATCACGACCCCACCCTCCCTTTCTTCCCCCACAACACACACACACACGCACACACAGAGATGCTCTATTTCCAGGTTTGATTTCCAAATCCAGGAAAGCAGGGCTACTCAGAAAACTAGACACATTATCATCATATCAAAGAGCAACAAAAAAATGATTTAACAAAGTCATTGAACAGTAATATAGGTTTTGCCCCAACATTCCTGGCAAATACCACACTAAAAATGAATTGAACAGAAAAAAAAAAAAAAAAAAAGAAGCAAAGCATAAACCAATTATGGTCATTTTTTATATAACCAATGAACAAGGCAAAAATATTTGGACTACAAAGAATAAGATTAAAGAATGGATACATTAACCGGCAAAGCAGTTAAATTTGCCGCAATATTCCAAACGGGCAAAAACATCCTGAACCCCAGAATCAATGCCGTGGTGTGTGCAGGCGAGGCCTATTACAGAAAATACGGCCATTGGCCTTCACGAATGCTGCAATGGCCAAACTCAAGCTCGCCCACATAAATGAAAAGAGCAAGTGCCAAAGATCATATCGAACTGCAGAAATATCAATGCAAAGCCAGGTGCTGTAGATTAGCGAATTTGCATCAATGTTGAAAGGGAAACCTTAATTTTGATATATAACAAGAAGACAAATGCATATCTCAGATTAGCGAAAACTGGTATTATAGCATTTTTTGCATGTACAAATAATGCTCTTATATTGGAAGGCTAGTATTTACCTAATCAACAAAAGTTTTGAACTTAAAACCAACCATAAGTTTAGGGGATCAGTAAATAATATTGAAATGTTATGGGCAGATTATCAAGCAACTTCATGCTCCAACCTTGAGGGACCAAGGACATCATCCACTTAGACCTCATTTGAAAAAACTAAATGGCAGTTTTTATTTGTGTTTCAAGTGGTTAGAAAAAAGGCTTCACAGCGTGTTGGCATGTGCGAGTGTATGTTTCCTTTCTCCATAAAATTTCTTCCATGAAAACCTTTCCCTCTGTACTACAGGAATGCCCACAAAAAAAAAAAGTCCACAATTGAATTGATACTGTACTCTTTACACTATTGTCGCGATTCTGTTTATGATGCATCATATGTTAGGGTTTGCCTCTAATAATTTAAAGTACTTAGATCTTTAGAAAAAGCAATCACCTAGACAAGCAGCTAGGCTCACTGCCTTAAGTCCCCTACATTTCTGACAACTTTGGACAATTGTCAGATAAGAAAGCTCTGATGAAGTAGGTCTTTCCACCTACATCTTTACTAAATATAAAACCTCAGCACATGATTAAAATTCTTAATAGATTTTGTTTAAATGATTGAGAAGTTTAGTTATCAGAAATTAAGCAAGCCATTAACAGATCTACAGTAAGAAGCTTTTATTTGATCTTATCAAGGGCAAATCCAGTTTCTCTTTATTTAAGCACAAGACAACCTTGATCCTAACTGAAAGGTCATTGCAAAGGGAGCAACGGTATCAGTCGAGCTGTCAAGCTTGCGAGCATTGGTTTCAAGTCTAACGGCAACCGTTTCATGTGAAAAATCCATAGGCTAAGCCTGTAAGCAATCCAATTCTCCCAGGCTCCCAGCATAGCAGCACGTCACATTGACAGGAGCAAAATTGTCTTATTTTGGACTGAGCTTTCTATTAATAAAAACGTATGTATATTGCAGCCTCATATTTACCCAAAAAAAAAAAACGTTATAGCCTAACGAGCAACCAAAGGCAGACATATTCTTCTTGGCAGCAACTTGCTCATGTTCACAAAGTAGAACTAGTGGTTCCATAAACATGGTTTGAGTACGACACTATACCGAGACATGTACCAACGTGCATGATATGCTGTCCCACCTTTTACCGAGTTTACACAGTTCCTTGTTTCTGTGAGTTTAGCTAGTTATTTTGAAACTTCTTGATGGAATTTTATTGTAAAAGAAAAGACCTATAATTGTGGTATAATCCCGAAAAAATGGAATCAAAAGGAAACTTCACTTGAAAAGGTTGCAAAACAGGAAAAAATGTATGCCAAAGAGTAGGAGACATCAATCATGGGTCCTAGACTTGAGTTGGGTGTTACCGAGAGCATGTATTTCGTTACTGGAAGCAAGTTATGGTGTGTTCGGAAAGGATGTAGAGTATCTATATTGTGGAAATGTGTGATTATGGCAGTTTTGGTTGGTAAGGAAAAACAGAATTTTTGAAGGAAAAGAAAAAATTGAGGAGTTTCTTTGAACAGAGCAATGTTTGTGGCTTTCCTTTGGGCTTGGACTACAAATGAGTTTAAGGATATGTCCTTTTATTTTCTTAGTATCAATTGGATAGCTGCATGTAACTAATGGACTTATCATGTTTTACAGAGATGTAATATTTTTTCTTTGATGTATTTTTCTTCTTTTTGAATTATCATGGGGTGGATTTCTTGTGCACCCCTTTTGTACAATCTTTTCAATTAATGAAAGTTTTGTTTCCTATCAAAAAAAAATGATGGGGTCTAGACAGTTTGAATTGCAAATAGCATGCTACGCGCAAAAGATGTTTTTTTTAATTATTCACTATAGCCTATGATAAAATATTGAGCCTCTCTTTAAAAAGTGGACCATAAAATATTAAGTACTTATCATCTTTTGTGCTGATATTGTTAAGAGCTTGGCATCCATTGTTTCTCCTATTCTTTAACAGTTCAAGCTTCTTGGGCAATGGATAATCTATCATGTAATCAGTACTTTGGTTTCACAACTTCTAGAATTCTAGTCTCACCATATGTGTTTGTTTGCCCTTTCAATCAATCAATCCAGTATTCTCTCTTTGCTTGCATGTGTGTGAGAGGGTCGTGTGAAAAAGGTGTCAAGAGCTGGATATAAATTGTTTGTCCTATTGCTTAATCTTTTAAGGTTTTGGAGGGTTCATGGTCAAACAAATATAGCAATTTCCTATTAATAAAGCCAAATAAAAGCCAACTTACCCCGCCTCAGTGACATCATTGCGAAAAAGAACCCAGCCATGATCAGAGAAAAAGCCAGCGGAAAGGACTGCAAGAAAGTGGAGAATGAGATTATTGTGTGTAACATCGACTACATAAATAATTTATAACACAACTTCAGAGGCTTCTGTAATTAAATTTCCCTGGTAGACAATCAGAAAGGAACCGGTCTTTTATCTTTTCTTCTCTGTGCTACGTGCTACAACACAAAGCCTTTACCACTTAATTTTTTCCTCTAGAATTCCTCCCACACCTCAACACCAAAAGGAAAAATCTTGGGTTTTTTTGGTTGGGTTGGGTTTTTTTTTTTTTTTTGGGGGGGGGGAATTCCAGCATCGGTGCTCCACAGCTGGGATGACATTATAGAAACAGACACGCCAAGGTGAAACATACATGACATGTGCGACCACCTTTTCTGATAAGTGCATGGTATCTCCCAATAATGCTAGATTTTGTTTCATTTTACTCCCAAAAATGNCACTAAAAATGAATTGAACAGAAAAAAAAAAAAAAAAAAAGAAGCAAAGCATAAACCAATTATGGTCATTTTTTATATAACCAATGAACAAGGCAAAAATATTTGGACTACAAAGAATAAGATTAAAGAATGGATACATTAACCGGCAAAGCAGTTAAATTTGCCGCAATATTCCAAACGGGCAAAAACATCCTGAACCCCAGAATCAATGCCGTGGTGTGTGCAGGCGAGGCCTATTACAGAAAATACGGCCATTGGCCTTCACGAATGCTGCAATGGCCAAACTCAAGCTCGCCCACATAAATGAAAAGAGCAAGTGCCAAAGATCATATCGAACTGCAGAAATATCAATGCAAAGCCAGGTGCTGTAGATTAGCGAATTTGCATCAATGTTGAAAGGGAAACCTTAATTTTGATATATAACAAGAAGACAAATGCATATCTCAGATTAGCGAAAACTGGTATTATAGCATTTTTTGCATGTACAAATAATGCTCTTATATTGGAAGGCTAGTATTTACCTAATCAACAAAAGTTTTGAACTTAAAACCAACCATAAGTTTAGGGGATCAGTAAATAATATTGAAATGTTATGGGCAGATTATCAAGCAACTTCATGCTCCAACCTTGAGGGACCAAGGACATCATCCACTTAGACCTCATTTGAAAAAACTAAATGGCAGTTTTTATTTGTGTTTCAAGTGGTTAGAAAAAAGGCTTCACAGCGTGTTGGCATGTGCGAGTGTATGTTTCCTTTCTCCATAAAATTTCTTCCATGAAAACCTTTCCCTCTGTACTACAGGAATGCCCACAAAAAAAAAAAGTCCACAATTGAATTGATACTGTACTCTTTACACTATTGTCGCGATTCTGTTTATGATGCATCATATGTTAGGGTTTGCCTCTAATAATTTAAAGTACTTAGATCTTTAGAAAAAGCAATCACCTAGACAAGCAGCTAGGCTCACTGCCTTAAGTCCCCTACATTTCTGACAACTTTGGACAATTGTCAGATAAGAAAGCTCTGATGAAGTAGGTCTTTCCACCTACATCTTTACTAAATATAAAACCTCAGCACATGATTAAAATTCTTAATAGATTTTGTTTAAATGATTGAGAAGTTTAGTTATCAGAAATTAAGCAAGCCATTAACAGATCTACAGTAAGAAGCTTTTATTTGATCTTATCAAGGGCAAATCCAGTTTCTCTTTATTTAAGCACAAGACAACCTTGATCCTAACTGAAAGGTCATTGCAAAGGGAGCAACGGTATCAGTCGAGCTGTCAAGCTTGCGAGCATTGGTTTCAAGTCTAACGGCAACCGTTTCATGTGAAAAATCCATAGGCTAAGCCTGTAAGCAATCCAATTCTCCCAGGCTCCCAGCATAGCAGCACGTCACATTGACAGGAGCAAAATTGTCTTATTTTGGACTGAGCTTTCTATTAATAAAAACGTATGTATATTGCAGCCTCATATTTACCCAAAAAAAAAAAACGTTATAGCCTAACGAGCAACCAAAGGCAGACATATTCTTCTTGGCAGCAACTTGCTCATGTTCACAAAGTAGAACTAGTGGTTCCATAAACATGGTTTGAGTACAACACTATACCGAGACATGTACCAACGTGCATGATATGCTGTCCCACCTTTTACCGAGTTTACACAGTTCCTTGTTTCTGTGAGTTTAGCTAGTTATTTTGAAACTTCTTGATGGAATTTTATTGTAAAAGAAAAGACCTATAATTGTGGTATAATCCCGAAAAAATGGAATCAAAAGGAAACTTCACTTGAAAAGGTTGCAAAACAGGAAAAAATGTATGCCAAAGAGTAGGAGACATCAATCATGGGTCCTAGACTTGAGTTGGGTGTTACCGAGAGCATGTATTTCGTTACTGGAAGCAAGTTATGGTGTGTTCGGAAAGGATGTAGAGTATCTATATTGTGGAAATGTGTGATTATGGCAGTTTTGGTTGGTAAGGAAAAACAGAATTTTTGAAGGAAAAGAAAAAATTGAGGAGTTTCTTTGAACAGAGCAATGTTTGTGGCTTTCCTTTGGGCTTGGACTACAAATGAGTTTAAGGATATGTCCTTTTATTTTCTTAGTATCAATTGGATAGCTGCATGTAACTAATGGACTTATCATGTTTTACAGAGATGTAATATTTTTTCTTTGATGTATTTTTCTTCTTTTTGAATTATCATGGGGTGGATTTCTTGGGCACCCCTTTTGTACAATCTTTTCAATTAATGAAAGTTTTGTTTCCTATCAAAAAAAAAATGATGGGGTCTAGACAGTTTGAATTGCAAATAGCATGCTACGCGCAAAAGATGTTTTTTTTAATTATTCACTATAGCCTATGATAAAATATTGAGCCTCTCTTTAAAAAGTGGACCATAAAATATTAAGTACTTATCATCTTTTGTGCTGATATTGTTAAGAGCTTGGCATCCATTGTTTCTCCTATTCTTTAACAGTTCAAGCTTCTTGGGCAATGGATAATCTATCATGTAATCAGTACTTTGGTTTCACAACGTCTAGAATTCTAGTCTCACCATATGTGTTTGTTTGCCCTTTCAATCAATCAATCCAGTATTCTCTCTTTGCTTGCATGTGTGTGAGAGGGTCGTGTGAAAAAGGTGCCAAGAGCTGGATATAAATTGTTTGTCCTATTGCTTAATCTTTTAAGGTTTTGGAGGGTTCATGGTCAAACAAATATAGCAATTTCCTATTAATAAAGCCAAATAAAAGCCAACTTACCCCGCCTCAGTGACATCATTGCGAAAAAGAACCCAGCCATGATCAGAGAAAAAGCCAGCGGAAAGGACTGCAAGAAAGTGGAGAATGAGATTATTGTGTGTAACATCGACTACATAAATAATTTATAACACAACTTCAGAGGCTTCTGTAATTAAATTTCCCTGGTAGACAATCAGAAAGGAACCGATCTTTTATCTTTTCTTCTCTGTGCTACGTGCTACAACACAAAGCCTTTACCACTTAATTTTTTCCTCTAGAATTCCTCCCACACCTCAACACCAAAAGGAAAAATCTTGGGTTTTTTTGGTTGGGTTGGGTTTTTTTTTTTTTTTGGGGGGGGGGGACTTCCAGCATCGGTGCTCCACAGCTGGGATGACATTATAGAAACAGACACGCCAAGGTGAAACATACATGACATGTGCGACCACCTTTTCTGATAAGTGCATGGTATCTCCCAATAATGCTAGATTTTGTTTCATTTTACTCCCAAAAATGCTGGGTTTTGTTTCACTTTACTCTTGGATTTAACTGGGAAGTTGTTAGACGTGGTTTCTAATCCTTGCCAACAATCAACAAAATAGGTTTATGATCTTTTTGCAGGCAAGTCAGTCACTGTTAATATAATAGCATGAGCNTGCTGGGTTTTGTTTCACTTTACTCTTGGATTTAACTGGGAAGTTGTTAGACGTGGTCTCTAATCCTTGCCAACAATCAACAAAATAGGTTTATGATCTTTTTGCAGGCAAGTCAGTCACTGTTAATATAATAGCATGAGCTGAAGAGCTGGAAAGTGATAATCAGTGGTTGCCATAGTAGATAGTAACTGCAGCTGCTTCAGCAATATAAATGAAGTTATATGTCAAACTACCATAGGAGTGTCTGGTTGCCTGTTGAAACTTGATCAACCATGCACTACCCCAACTATGTATTATTTAGCTGTGTGAATCTTTTGTGTCTTGGATTCATGATCATAGATGTTGCTTAAGGTTCTACGCTAGCTGATGCAATGTGCCAAGCATGAAAAACAAAGCTCTAACCGAAAAGCTGGAAGCCTTGAATAAATAAGGTAAACACAATGCTGAAAACTTTGTATAAATAGAAGTAAACAAAATGCTGAAAGCTTTGAACATATAGTAATTCAAGTGTACTGTAACCAGTCAAAAGACAGAAGTAGACTATGTAATGTACATACTGCCAGATTAATTATTTGCACCAGAATGAGCAGGAGAGAAACTGCTCGCAGAAATAATAATGGTTTGCATTATACTCACAGCGATAGCCTCTATGCCTCCTTTATGAGATGTAGCAGCCATATCTCGGGAGACAGAAACAATGTAATGTCCTTGCAGTAGATCAATTGCATCCTTCACACGTGTGACAGTCAGGAAAATGATTATCAGGATGAAAAACAGAAAACTTACAGAAGATTGAAATAAGATAAAGATAGCGAAGCTAGCACCTAGCAGTGAATGCAAAATCAGATGTCAAAAAAAATGATACCCAAACAAATCAACATTTGTTCAAAAATCAGAACGCATCGTGATGTAGGACAACTTTGTAAAATAAAAAATAGGGATTATTTAGAGGCCGTTCAGAGACTGTGAACAGGACTCGTGAACAGTAATGGGACTGTGAACAGTAGTGTGAATAGTAAATTTGGTTAGGAATCACTCCTAGGGTTCCGTAGGCATCACACCCAGGATTAGAATTGCATCACACAACTCAAGAAATATGTAATTGCTCAAAATTCTGAATATCTCTCTTCATCTATTATTAAAAGTAACACTTACTATATATAGAGTTCTAAGTAATCCTAATCCCAAAAGATTAGGATTCCAAAGTCTCTAGAACTTCAAAGACACTAGGTCTCTACAAATTAGAAAACTAAAATTAACTAAAACTAGGACTTTAAATTTTAGAATATTCAATACTAGAATTTGACCAAAAAATATGACTTAATCCAGAAATTCTGAAAATTACAAAAATATCCCCGACACTAAAAAATATTAAAAGGACATATAAAATATTAATACTAGCAAATTAACTTAAAATAAGAATGCAAGGTTCCATATGGATCTTTGTTTTGATAGAAAGTCAATTACATTATCTTTAACATCTTCGAATTTGTGTTTCCTTGAGCATCTTATGGATTGCATCACATCGTCTCTTCACATATAAGGATATAAAACATTTATCCCATGAAAATTCCAACAATTTGAAGACAACTGTCACAAATTGCTACATCATTTACTATAAATGCCTTTGCAATCGCACTTACTCACACACAAAGAAGGCCACAGAATGTATTCCAGAAAAATTATACTCACAACTACCTTCAAATATACTGGATAGATAATAACTGGCATGCTGGAAAGTGAATTTTACGGAAACCAAATTTTAACAATAAAAGTCAGAAGGTGAATTCTAAGCCCCAACAGCAAATGGGACCCAAAAAAGCTTTGCTAATCTACTACTTTGGTGCTACAATTTAACTTGCTAATATAAACAAACAGAAGAGGTATACTAACCTGTTTTGTACCATCACAAAAGTTATTTAGGTAATAGCGCATAAGGGCATTCCAGCCATCTTTAAGAATCCCTTGGATTGTGCGCTGGCCACATCTACAAATCCTCCAAACATGAGAATCATACAAAAAACTAACATTTCCAGAACAGCTTTTAGACCATCATAAATTCCTTGCACTGATACTATTTAAGGCTCATAAAAAATAGATCATGCTTCAGTTTTGACCACAGCCTGTACTACAGTGGTTTGCGAATCAGCAACGGCTGTAACTAACACAAGGCCTTGAAATTTGGAAAAAAAAAAAAACTTTACACATTCTGGACAGAGCATATTGATCCAGCTGCCACAACAGTTATCTACTGATTGGCGGGAGGTCCACGGTCTGATACCAAACATGACAATACTTGCATAACATAGTTTGAGGAAAAACGGAAGAACAAAGAAATAAAAACTGTTGTAGATAATGGAAAAGCTAACCCCAAGGGCTAACTAAGATTACCAGTGACCCACTTTAAGAGCTGTAGGGCCTAAGAATGGATCTCCCCCAGGAACCATCCCCGGGGAATTACCCAGTCCATATGGGATGTGGGGTGCAAACACATGAGCCCGGAAAAAATAAAAGCTGCTGTAAAGAATCAACTTACAGAGAAAATAACACCGAGGGGTAACTACGATTACTAAGGACCCACTTTAAGAGATGTATCCAAAGTTTGGAACTCCCGTTGGAACCATCCTCACGGGAATTACCCAGTGCATACCGTAATGTGGGATAGGATGGGAATACAGGTGTCCAAGAGGATTAAGTGGGTTCTAAGAACCTGATAACCCCTTGTTAGTGGCAATAATAATAAAAAATAAATAATAGTAATAATTGCAAATCATTTCATGAGCATCAATCGAGCAACATATTCCCACGTTAAGCAAAAAAAGCATAAGCACCAATATCGCATGGACCCAATGTTATAGAAAATGCGTGGAAAAATTACCTGACAAAATCTCCTTTCAAAGCAGGGGTACCAGAGTACTGAATGCTTATCTCATCCCCATGATTAGCCCACACTGGAAATATAAAATAAATGAGAAGGTAGAAAGGCTAAACCCAAACAATCTAGGAAACTTCCACCTTCTAGGAAAACATAACAGCCCAATAACAATGAAAGAAGCATAAACAAATTAGTGAAGGCAGATAATGGTGAAAGTACTCACAAATTTTGAAGCTTTCATCAAAATTTGGATGCGTGCCAATAGTTTCTTCAGCTTCAAAAATACCAAGCCTTCTAAGTTGAAACTCTAACATTTTTCGACCAATCATGCTCTGCATCCATAGCTCATAGTCATCATAATGAACAAAAAGATTCGACAGTGTCTGCATCCATCTGAAAACATTCACACCAAATCTGCCTACAGAAATTTTTTTGGTACAAATAACAATAAATCAACCATCCTACTCATCAATTTTTTTACTATTATTCGCAATGAGTGCCCCTAAGAAAACAATATCTGCGTAAAAAGATATAAAACCAAATAAATACATGGATTGTCTTTGCCGCCTTGAACAGATCTATGACTTAAACCATTTCCAAGGGTTGACAAATTCGTTACACCAAAAGTAATATCCTAATTTATTTAGGTCTTAATTTTGTTTCATAAAGACCTTGCCATGGAATTTCTCAGATCTTCCCAAAGTTTAGCAACAAAACACAAACCATGGAATGAATACAATAGTGATTCTTTGTGAAACTTGAGAGATTAGTAAGATTCTCAATGTAAAACGAAGAAAAAAATCCATAGATGGTATCCAACATTGCAATACAAAGGAACAACACTACTACCAAAATGTCTGCAATTACCGGCTACAATCCCTCTGATTGAAAATACACATACCTGGGTGACATTTGTACGGTCTAAGCAATCAATACAATTGGTCCTTACAACTCCAAGTTGCCCCTCAACTTTCTCACCTTTTTCATTTAACAACAGGTACCTATAATCAAGACATATGACGAAAGACATACAGGAATGAGTATAAAATCACGATTAATATATAAATGAAGGTGAACCATTGCTTACACAAAATGATCATTGAATCAATACTATTTAAATCAGTCAAAGAACAAAAAAAATTAACGAGTCAAAATCTGTAAAAATAAAGGAAATTCATATCTTAGACGAAGCAGTTAAACACTTAAACAAGCCACCCATGTGACATGCATGCATNAAGGAAATTCATATCTTAGACGAAGCAGTTAAACACTTAAACAAGCCACCCATGTGATGACATGCATGCACAGAATTGACAATTAGTATTTAATTACGAGTAATTATATGAGACCTAAACCTGAACGATGAATATTTTACTAGTCAGAGATAATTTTATAAAAAATAATTATAGGGCGAATTGTGTTATTTAAAATGTGAAAAGTTAAATACAAACATTAACATGTGATATGACTTTATTATTTTATGTATGTCAANAGATAATTTTATAAAAAATAATTATAGGGCGAATTGTGTTATTTAAAATGTGAAAAGCTAAATACAAACATTAACATGTGATATGACTTTATTATTTTATGTATGTCAACGTATGTGGAATTGATTGAATGACAAGCATGTAACATCAATTTATTGCTATATAAAAAATAAAATGTGTTAGTATGTATAAAGAGTGGTTAAGGCTTCGAAATACGAATTTAATGGTTTATAAATATTTTTAGATATATATATCTATATTACTTATAAATGTTAGCATCTACGAAAAAATTTTAATTTTCAATTTGATCCTTACTTATTATAATAAAGTTAATTATATCCTCCTATATATTTTTATCTAATTTTTATTTTTTCAAACCTATTTGACTTTTAACTTGTTTTGAACTCTTTTATAAGAACTTATAAATTTTTTTGAACTCATTTATTTAGTAGTTAAGTTACAAGTTGTTAGTATCGTACGATACGCGATACGTATCGTACGATACGTTACGATACAGCCCTAAAACGATACGGATCGTAGTTATGTATCGTTTTTGCGTTGTATCGTCCGATACACGATACGTTTTTACGATACGATACGTATCGGTACGATACGCACGATACGTGCAATTTTTTTTTTTTTTTTTTTTTAAAACGACGTCGTTTTGTGCTCTGATTTTTTTTTTAAAAAAACGACAAGTGAAGACTTGTTGGCATCCGATCACAATGATGATGATGATGATGCATTTTCAATTGAAATTGAAGATTGAGTTCAAAATGGATGTTAGAAATTTGGATTAGAAGTCTCTTTGGTGTTTAAAGTTTGAATTAGTGAACTATGGTTGTGAACTTTGCATTATAATAGTAGTGGATTATGTTGATAACTTGAATAGTTGGTGGAGTATTAATGAAATGCTATATTTTTTATGAGTGTATGACTTTTTTTCAAAGGTATATATATTTTTTTATTATTTATTTAAAATTGCATCGTATCTTACGATACACGATACGATACAATATTTGTATCTTACGATACGCCTTCCGATACACGATTTGATAACTATGGTTAAGTTACATATAATTATTTATATCTATATGAAGATGCAAAGCTCTGTACGGTTAAATATATGTTATATTTAATTTTTTGGTATTTAATAATATAACAATATTATAAGTGATTTAATCAATCTATTTCACAAAATAAAAATTAATAATTCTATAATATATAATTAGATGTGCAAATGTCTAAAGGGGTTGGAGAGATACTTAAATAAATAACAGATTTGATACTCAAAAACTTATAGAATAAATTAATAATTAAATTTNTGATTTAATCAATCTATTTCACAAAATAAAAATTAATAATTCTATAATATATAATTATATGTGCAAATGTCTAAAGGGGTCGGAGAGATACTTAAATAAATAACAGATTTGATACTCAAAAACTTATAGAATAAATTAATAATTAAATTAAACAATAATTAAAATACGGATTAATTATTCGACACCTAATTTATTATTTAATTTAATTACAACATAATTCATATTTTCTATAATAACTGTGTAAGAAACACATNATTCGACACCTAATTTATTATTTAATTTAATTACAACATAATTCATATTTTCTATAAAAATAATATTTTTTAAATTTCTTTATATGCAATACACATCGTGCATTGCTAGTATCTAGATATGTCTATGTATAAACATGCATACAAGGAAAAGTAGGTACATAAATATAAGTGTATATATATATGTATATAATAACTGTGTAAGAAACACATGTATGTGCATATATAAACTCGGGAATATATATATATATATAAGTGTATAAAAAATATAAGGTAATGATGGGGGATTCCACTTAGCAAGACATGTCTTGCATGCAAAAAAATAAATCAAGGGTGGGGATTTGGAGGAATGTATGTACACTAACCTTTGTTTTTGTCAACANAAGACATGTCTTGCATGCAAAAAAATAAATCAAGGGTGGGGATTTGGAGGAATGTATTTACACTAACCTTTGCTTTTGTCAACGTATAAATGTTTGATTGTTTGTGTAATCAGCTATTTTATGAGTTTTATTCTGAACAAATGGCTTAAGTGTCGTAGTGTTACGTTGGGAATAAAATGCCTTTGTGACGAATATAATACTATGGTTCTAGTTGTCAGTATGACACACATAAAAAGAAGCTATATGGTCGTGACGTTTAAGCGTCAGATGTCTAAGTGACACATTTTATTTGCACAGTCAAAACGTCTAAGAGACGAAAAACTAGTTATCAGAATGGGTTGTCTACCCAAGCGTTCAAGTTTGTCTTCATGATTGAGATAAGTTAAAATTGATTTCGTCTAGATGATGAGAGCTGAATTTATTGATATGTTGTAAGTCGTTCGAAAAACAAAAAAAAAAAAGGGAATACAAGTTACTGAGTTGTCTGAGTAACGATCGTATATCGATATAATGATTAAATTGTGCTGTATTTTGTCGCCTGAGTGGCAGGACGGTTATCTCTGTGTAACAGCAACAACGGAACAGAATATCGATAATAAGTTATGTTTACTTTTAGTAAGACCACTTTTTTAGGAAGCAAAATTTGATTATATAGGCATGGTTATTTACAAGACAAACACTAGCTTCTATATGTTCTTAGCCTAAACATATAGAAGAAGCAACCTTCTATCTAGCATCTGTACCAGTAGTGGAGTGGCTTGCTACTTTCAATCAGAATGGAAGATTGAGCAAGGCAAAGGAGAAAGAAGTTGTCCTCTCTTCTTTGGTAACCCGCCACCGCATATGTAGAAAAAAAGGGGAGTGGGGAAGGAAGAACAACCCTTTGACTTTGGCAAATCAGATGGCGGGTTTGACTAGGTAACATAATGGAAATTTATTGGACGGCAAATCCTGGAATGACGGTTTGACCCCGTCCTTGGCCTCGAGGAGTGGTGAGCAGCATGAAACTTGTTGCAAATTTTAAAATTCCACTAATGAGTAAGGACGTTACATTATTATCTTTGCTTTATTTTTTAAAATCTAGAATGAGAACTCACTAAAAAATTTCTTTGAAATCATTTTCAGAAAATTGTACACAAGCCTGCAATCCACTGCCAAAAAAGTTGTCAGAAAAGGCTCGTGTCAGTTTCTTGTTTTTTTTTTAAAGAAAAACCTTTTGGCTAANAAAAATTTCTTTGAAATCATTTTCAGAAAATTGTACACAAGCCTGCAATCCACTGCCGAAAAAGTTGTCAGAAAAGGCTCGTGTCAGTTTCTTGTTATTTTTTAAAGAAAAACCTTTTGGCTATACATGATGTAAATATTTTTGTTCATTCCCTTTTAGCGTGTAAGCAACACTAGTAAACATTTTTGGGTTATGTATATACTATATGATAGCAAACCGGTGTACCGCGCGCGTAAGACTTATTTTAAAAAATGATCCTATTATAAATATTTCCAAGATGAGTTTTCTTCTAATACAAAGTTTTTAATTTAGAGCGGGATTGCCTAAATTTTATTTTATTTTTATTAATAGTGTAATGTGATTAGGATGCTACATCATTAGTCAGTTTCTTAGCTAAAGAGTCCATGGTTCCCTTGCATACAAAGGGTATGAGAGAAAAAAATCAACTCACCTAGNAAGACTTATTTTAAAAAATGATCCTATTATAAATATTTCCAAGATGAGTTTTCTTCTAATACAAAGTTTTTAATTTAGAGCGGGATTGCCTAAATTTTATTTTATTTTTATTAATAGTGTAATGTGATTAGGATGTTACATCATTAGTCAGTTTCTTAGCTAAAGAGTCCATGGTTCCCTTCATACAAAGGGTATGAGAGAAAAAAATCAACTCACCTAGGATATCAAACTTACGAGTAACTGAACTTATCTTCTCTCTAGTCAAATAGGAATCCCTATCAGTTCATAGTTTTGACATAAGAGAGAGCAAATTTATATTCCAGAATGAACTGCCTACTGCAGCCAACCCCTTCTCTTTTCCACCCCTTCTCCATCATAAGCATGAAAATTTACAACACTTGAACTGGAGAACCAACACCTATAAATACCCTTTTATGTAAACATGCAGTTGTCCTCATCATTGTAAAGTAAGACACATAGCATAAATTAGATTTTGGACAAGAAATATGATTGCACATTTTTGTAAATGGATGCTCTGAAGACACTCTGAACCTTACTGTCTCCACAGCGTAAATATCTCATGCTGGCTCTGGCTCTCACTCTCACTCTTGCTTACAATCTATGTTCTGATAATCTCGCAACTGACCAGAACTAGTCAGATTGGACAGCTGTACATCAGGTGTGTAATTACTAATAAGGGTGCTAATTTTTTGCACTGTGCTCATACGAACACCTTGTATTTGTATCAGATACACACACCCAAATCCAGTTCCGAAATTGCATTGCAGTTTTTGGTAATTGTTCTTTTGAACATTGAATATCTAAGTACAATTTACTCTTGACATCAACACCTTTGCCTGTACCTTTATTACCAAATATACCAAGATACATGACAGTATGTTCTGCAACTTTATTAAGGAGTCAGAGATAATATGTCCAGCTGATCTATCAAGTGTAACCCATTCCAAATAAACAGCATACGGGCAAACTGTCTATGGTCTATATCAAATTTCTTGGCATGATACACCGACAATAAGTAAAATGCTAATTATGTCCCATGATTAGAGAACAAAACTATCTTGACACCACCTAACAAAGTTGTTTCCATTTGAGAAGAAAACATACCTATTTTTTATGAGGAAATCCTCAATTTGATCATAAAGGATGGAGAGGCGCTCAAAATGAACGTGACCACAAATCCGATGAAAATCAAAGTGCAGATACCTACAATCATCAATAGTTATTAGCACAGACTGAAAGAAGTATGGCATGTCTCAAATGATAAAAAAAGACGAGTGAAAGGATATCCCACCTTACATCATCACCAACAACATGCTGCATTGCATTGGAAAACTGTTCGCATAAGCGTCCCTCACCTCCATGCTGATGGAAAAGATAGAAAGGCCAAGGAACTAGTAAATCAAATTGAATAGCAGATGCACACCNTGCATTGGAAAACTGTTCGCATAAGCGTCCCTCACCTCCATGCTGATGGAAAAGATAAAAAGGCCAAGGAACTAGTAAATCAAATTGAATAGCAGATGCACACTCGCATACCGGAGAAAGAGAGCCTTTGACATACCAAGATACCATTATTCCAGGCAGAAAAAATAATAAATGCTCAAATACCGCACACCCACAATCCCACCATCCACCTGGTGACATTCATGAGAGCAAACTGACCTAGCACTGATTCGTATGTCTTTCAGTGTTCCCATACATAGAACTGGTTAGATAAATTTTCCTTTTGCAGTTCTGCTTTACTATAAGAATGGATCAAATGTCACCACACAGATTCAATAGCCTCAATCATCTAGGTCATCCCTTTGATTTGTGATGCCTACAACTCCAACTATACCACCCTCCAATTGATGAATCTACGTATCATTCCTCAATACATGTACAATATCCACACCTCTACAACTCCACTCAACAAAGCTTTATCCCAACTACAATCTCCACAACCATTCCAAGAGATATTTGACTATGAAAACCAGAAAGTTCAGACAACCATTGACATAAGTAATATTAAGAAATGTAACAGTGATTTCTTTCATTTTTTTTTTTTTTGATAAGAATTTCTTTCATAAAATTTTTAATTCCTTTAATAAACATGTTTAAACATTTATCAATATTATAGAGAAGATTCTTCTAATATTTTTTTGATAAGAAGATTCTTATAATAATAACATGTTTACAGGAAAGGTTTCATCAAGTGCTTTGGAACAGAGTCACAATGGGATAACAAATGAGTACCTTGTTGACAAGATCAGCAGCTAAAACATTTCCATATTTTTTCCTTAGATCCAAGAAGTGCCGCTCAACTACTTGAGGCTGTAGAAAGTGTTGTAAAATAGCAGCATCAATTAAGAGACAAAAGCCAGAAAAAGAAAAGGTGTTATAAACGGACACCTTTTGTCAGGGCAGAGAACAATGACACTCACTGCTTCCTCAAGTCTCACAATCTCAAACTTAGGCTTATATTTCAAATCAACAATTTGATCCCACAGCAATGGAATTGACCCTCGAACCTACAAAAGGAAATCTAAAGAATAAACCACATATACCAAATGTATAGAATCAATATACATGTATACAACATAAGCTGTCAATCGATAAGCTGTAAGAAAAATGTAAGAATTTACTCAACATTTACGAAGAAGGTTACTTGCATTTAAAGACACAAACTTGGGAGAAAACATACACTCTGTGGATAAAAAAGAAATCATTTGAGAGGATCGGGTTAATGGCCAAACAGTTCTTCAAGTTATGGTTGCTCTGGGTAAAAATTTCAAACAGATTAAATATCAATTGAACAGCTTAAAGTGGTTTTGCTTAGACCCACGGAGTGATACCACACCCATCAATATGTTCCTCACGAATTTATCATTTGGCCTTGGTCAGATATAATACTAGGCATCAAATCATGCAGTCTTCAAATCCACCATTAATTACGAAAATCTGCCAGACAGTATCCAAGTTGGGAAATTCCATTGCAAGCTCCTACATCAATCTATAGAAAAAAACTTCCCTATTCTTAAGTTTTGGAATATACATATCCTTATTCAGTAGCAGTAGCTTGGAGATGCTATTGACAAATGATTATGGGATAGGAAGAAAACCGAAATTCACATCCACACCAAGTGCATGACACACGTTGATAATCTCCATTTCCATCATGATAGTTTTATTCCATCAGGAGCTACAGCCTCTAGTATTGAAGCTTCTGCAAGGCCCGCCCTGCCTCTAGTAGTCTAATGTGAACCTATTAAGACCCTACTGTTCAAAAAAAAAAAAAAAACCTATTAAGACCTGACATCGGAAAGCATAAAGCTAAAATAAATGCAAAGCCGTGTAGCTTTACATTGTAAAAAAGTTGTTTCGGAGGAATAAATCAAAAGCAATTTTGGAAGAATATCTTTCTCATTATGTATGGAGAAGGCAGCCTCCTCTTTTTATCAGCAAGTGGTCTCCATTTTCAGATACATTGCTAACTGCATATCTTGAACACATTACTATGTCTAACATAACTGAGATATTGATAGGGTGGATTTCTTGCCCACACTCTGTACAACTTTTTAATATTTAACAAAAAGTTCTGTTTTTTATCAACAAATAATTGATTTTGTTAACGAAGAAAGTTTGACCATGGTACTCTCAGTTTTTTATCATTAATCAGCCACCAGTGTGATCCCCATGGGGCGCGACACTTATTTTTACTACTATGCTTTACTCAAACTATACCAGCTCAATGGTTAGTTTTAAACTTTTAAGGCATCTCAATGACAAAATTCAAAAGCTCCATTGGACATCTAAAACTGGCTTCTCGCGTTTAATGCATCTCCCAAAAATGGGTGAAGTGAACACTTAACAGGAAAAAAAGAATGAGCTGAAACAAACGATCAATATGATAATTGCACGTAAAAAAATAGAAAAACAATAATATGAAATTATTACTTGCAGAAATGACGCTGTATATCCATTCAGCTGAACGATTTGTTCACTTTCTACAAAATTTGCCACATAGCCATCAGAGTCAGCTCCTCTCCTCCACATCCGAGTGCCTTTCAGGAAGCATAACATTACAATCAACTCAATTAGCAAATCAAAACTTATACTACATTATCTAACTTGATTTCCAAAGATCTGTGGGATATCCAAAAAATGTTTAAAGCCAAATGCAGATTTGATCCTAAGAAAACCATTATCGAATGGATGCTACCAATACAGAGTAGGCAACAGTGTTGGCAAAATGGTAATACATCTGGAAGCACATAATCCAATCAAGTCATAACCAAAAGATAATGAAAGTTAACAAGGCCTTTGGAGATAATGGAACACCAGAAATGAATCAGTAAATCAAACAAGAGTGTTGGAATGTTCCCAGCCTGAACACAGAGGTACAATCAAAAAGTAGACAATGGCAACAAGATGAACTATGACAATAGAAATGACTTCATGAAAACAGAATGCTGGGATATATTAAATGATCTTGACATTTTGATTAGTATCTTGTAGAACTTGGTGAAATTGCAATTTTTTTCTTGTTATTCCCTGCTCCATATAAAAGAATCTCTTCCTTTATGTTTGTTGACCTTTCATCTTTATTAAAAGATATAATCACCTCATAAGCATAATACCAACCGGCCACATGGGAGTGGGTTGGTGATGGATATGCAAAACAATAAATAGTTGTGATTGAGTTACCCAATACCAGTTCTCCGAGTGCATCTCCGCGCAATCAGCATAACATCAATAATATCTTTCCCAATGGCCGCTTGAAAGTTCTGAAAACTTGATAATCAGTTAAGGTGTAACTTCAAACCATAAGACAATGCATATCCTTATCATGTACATGGTGAACAAGATCAGCCAAAAATCAAACAACCATAGCTATGCAAAAGCCACATATAGCTAAAACCAACACCAGAAAAGGATATTTCCTTGAACAACAGGAAGTAAGTATGGATCAAGCTGCATGCATAGGAGACCATAATCAGTACGTAATATTCATGAGACGTTCTTGAGAAAATCGCACGTAACTAAACTATATTTTGGTAACAATTTGACCTTATTATCTATGAGCACTTCCAACATATAGTTGTTCCAGAGAAACCGGGGGTCTGCCTGCAGCAAAAACATTTTGTATTCATGACGACATAAGCATATAAGGGTGACTTCCATAACCCTTTATTTTTGTATATGTATATATATATACACACACACAAACACAAAGGTATTCTCAATTTAGAAGCAGCTATTCTATTGGCAATACCACAAATCCAATGAGAAAATCATTACCTGCCTCCAAAGAGGTAGCAGCTTTGATTCATCTCCCAAATCATGCAATCGTTGTGCACTGCAAGATACAAAAATAAGGTATTGCATCAAACCAATTTCATAATAATTGTCGTCCAGCATTACATAAATCAGTGTTTCAGCAAAAATTTCTTGGTTGAGTCCTTTTAGTACTACGAATTGAAACGTATTAAATCACGATTGTCTAAAATAGATCAACAAACTTCTGTCCCTAAAAGTTTTGGAAATTTGACATCTCCACACATACAGTTTTCAATAGATATCAACAAACTTCAGTCCCTAAAAAGTTTGGAAAGTTGACATCTCCACACATACAATTTTCAATAGAGAGCATAAAAAAATTAGAAACAACTGATTCTAAAGATACATGCTGGCTTTCAGCTCCCACAAACACAGTTTCAAAACCTAAAGCAAAACTTTTTGCCCTATATCACTAGCTATAAACGTCTATAAACATTCTTCAGCACAAGTGCATGTGGTATGCATTTACTCTGATATCTTTCAAAAACTTAGCATCTCATCATATTTGAATATACACAGGGATCCAACTATAAGATCACAAAACACTTGAGACTAATTCGAAATCAAAATGAGCAAGAATATCAAGGTGAATGGAGAAAGTGTCTGGAATATTGTTTCAAAAAAAAAAAATACTTAATCTATAGACAGATCCTCACCAAATTCACCTAAAGCACCAATTATTAGTAAATGATGCAAAGCGGCAGTACTCCAATCAACCACATTACAACACTAAGCTGCTTACCATAAACCTTACCAGATATTACAAATCTTCAGCAGTTCCCTCTAGTAAGTAGAACCAAACCACCAACATTGCATAATGTCCTTTGGCCCTCAAATGGTCTATCAATCAAGTTTAAACATGACAAGGTGGCATGCCACACTTTCACCAAAATAAAATCCCATTACTTGCTAGTATTGGCTCCTAATTCCATGATTTTCATAGAGCTTTCTTCACTAGAAAATTATTTTCATTGTTGTCAAAAAAGAAAAATAAGGCTTGAATTTTCAACAAAAATTCTTAGATAATATCCAGAACATGTGACAATCAATGACACTTACAATTGACATACCCAGCGACTACGGTTGGTGCAATTAGTGAAAAAGTTTATGCCCTCCACTGACTCAAACACCACCCCTCCCACCCCCATAAAAAAGACAGACACACAGAGAGAGGCAAGAAAAAATACGGACTCAACTCCTTGGAAACCGAAGATATGCAGTCAGACGCACAGGCAATTAGCAAAATATAGATCATTCAACCCAGCAAAAGCAAGAAGTAGGAAAACAATTGTTTCTAGTGATAAAAGAGCTTTTATGTTAGGTAACCTCAAGTTTGGGGGTAGCTTAAGGTCTCTAAGCTATCATTATAGGCTTTCCAGTCAAAAATATTTCTCATCTTTTGCTGCCTCTCCAGCACCAAGATCATAACACNACAATTGTTTCTAGTGATAAAAGAGCTTTTATGTTAGGTAACCTCAAGTTTGGGGGTTGCTTAAGGTCTCTAAGCTATCATTATAGGCTTTCCAGTCAAAAACATTTCTCATCTTTTGCTGCCTCTCCAGCACCAAGATCATAACACGGTGATAAGCCACAATAACCAGGAATATATTTGACTAGAAGGGCAGCATGCTTAGGCCAAATCAACATGTGTTGTAATGCCTTCTGAGCTATCAAATTCCCAAAATCAAAAGATCCAAGCCAACCTTTTTGTGTCTCTAATAGATCCTACCAACCCATCATTTGGAAGGGCTCTCCACAGTTGAATTTTGGGCACAATGCTGTGGTGGCCTTTCAACTAACAGCTAACTAGCTAAATTCCTAGAGTGCCCCTCTGTGATAACAAAAACGAGCAAACACAATGAATCTGGGTAGAGCAATCCACCTCAATGTTATATTGACATCATATGAGAAATAAAGGCCAGGAGTCCTCTCTGCTACATTTAGCAGCCTAGAAAATTCATTCTCCATCCTTTTCTGCAAAACAAGGATGCAACATTCAAAACAGCAAACACTTAGGAAAGCAAAAAAAAACAGCAAACTACAGCGTTTAACCTGTTCATCAGGAGAGTTCTTGAGAGAATGATCACAAGGAAAAATTTTCAAGGATGAAACTTTGAAGATAGGATGCCCTAGGTACGATCCGACACATTCGCGTTCTGCTACAACTATTAAATACGACCCTGCAAGCACAATAAACATATAATTACATCTGGAGTGATGCCACTTGAAAGTAAAGTGCTAACGGAACTACACAGTGAATAAGAATTTCAGATTCAACAAGACTGTAAGGGTCTCTAGGCTGACTTTATCAACAGGCATGAATTCACTACATTATATAGGTGTCGCATTTTTGCATTTTTATGTCATTTATTTTTTATTTCATGATGTTATATCCCTTTCTTTAAAGCTGCTCAGAAGATGGATTCTGGACGATCAGATTTGCGTGCATATGTAAAGATCATCATAAGAAAGCTTTGTATCATGAGCAAGTATCTTAAAGTCAAGGTCTTCAATTTCTAGTTATTTAGCTGATCAAAGTTCAACTCAATAACATGTCCACATATAGTTCTGCATCTTCTCATCTTCAACTTTTCCATTTCGAAGTGCAAGTCCTATTCACTGAAAATATTTAGAGTTGATCATGCTCATAGTTGGTGAAACCTTATATAGATCTTGGTGAATGGGTCCTGATAAGCTATCATCAACGTCTCTTTAAAAATTCCAAATTGTTAGTTGTTTCATAAATGTTTCCATAAATTTGATTCATAAGCACTTTCAGTGCCAACAAGACAAGACATTTAATAACTAATATATTCCTTTATGAAGTGAATTTTCTACAAGGAGCCTAATAAATTGTTTCTTTCAAGTATTGGGTGTCCTTTTTATCATCGATCCAATGATGCATTCACAGAAACCCTGTGACGCAGTACAGAGCCTCAAACAGGATCTTAAGGCTGTCCTACGATCAAGTTGGTGAGCTTGGGTTTCGACTTTAGAATTTGTTGATGAGAAGTTGGAATCAGGACTTCAAGAGAAATTTAGAATTGATTTGGTTGTGATAGAAGCTGACTTTGGTCTGGAAAAGAAGAATCCTGGGGGCAGGATTTTCCGGGCAGCAAGGCAACAACCAAGGGTTTAGGATAAAAGTTGGGTATGTACGGTAAGGATTTTTGTGTCAATTATTTGTGGCTGTAATTGCTTGCAGCAATTCCGGAATTAAAATTACATCAAAAAAACTTTAGAGAGCCTCACGAGACTAAGGACTTCCTAAACTAACATAAACTTAACTAATCCAAAACAAGAAAAGGACTACACAAGACCGACTATAAGTTGCAATCCCTAAAGTATACCTACTGTGTTATTTCATCAAAGTATCCTTGACTTCAAATTTCTGAATCCTCTAGCTTAGAGTGTATCGAGTGACTCCAACGGTGGAACCCATCGGTCCACTGAAAGAGGTCGCATGGGTTTTTCTCTTTGTTCCTTTTCCAAGCATAGTCTTTAAGGGTTTGATTTCCCATTGACATGATTCTAAGAGTTTAAAACCAAGATGTCTTCTATAAAAACCTTTCCAATTTAACACTCATTTTTATTTTAAAAATTAAATCAAATTCAAAAACATTATCTGATATTATTTTCTATCAATCCACATCTTTTAAACTATTACACAGCTAATGTTGTAACCCAGAAACATACAGAACCCATAGCCTGGAAACAAATACCACCAACNATATTATTTTCTATCAATCCACATCTTTTAAACTATTACACAGCTAATGTTGTAACCAAGGATCAAAATGTCGTGTCGACACATCCGAAACGTTTTGAAATTTCAACACTCCGAAACGAAACAGTAGTTGAATCACAAAATTCCAGTGTTTCGGTCGAAACGGTACTGTTTCGGACCGNGCAAGGATCAAAATGTCGTGTCGACACGTCCGAAACGTCCGAAACGTTTCGGAATTTCAACACTCCGAAACGAAACAGTAGTTGAATCACAAAATTCCAGTGTTTCGGTCGAAACGGTACTGTTTCGGACCGTTTTGGTCGAAACAGCATTGTTTCGGGCCGTTTCGATCGAAACAGTGATATATTCAGTTCATTATGAATAATTCATTATGAATAATTACATTTAATACCCCATTATAATTACATTTAATACCCACTGTAATTACATTTAATACTCACTATAATTATATTTAATATCCCACTATAATTACATTTAATTCCCACTGCTCTTCTGTCTTTTATAATTTTTTTGTTATAAGAATAAATAATTACACTTAATACCCTACTATAATTATATTTAATACCCATTATAATTATATTTAATACATACTGTAATTATATTTAATACCTCACTGCTGTGCAAGTTTTTTGCTTTTTTTTTTTGTTATAAGTATTAACAATTACATTTAATACCCTAATGTAATTATATTTAATACTCACTGCAATTACATTTAATACCCATNAAATGAATATTATAAGGTGTGGATACCACAAGTCCAGTCAAATAGCAACTAATATACTACTTCAACACTTCAAAGTCATGGATCTACAACAATAGCAAAAAACATTGTGGGTGCTTAATTATAATCTTGCCTGCCAAAAGCTTCAACATCCCAATCACACCAAAGATTGTCTGAATTTTAGGAACACGAACAGCGCTGCACTGTGGAATGTCATCTAGAGAACANAAGTAGCTACCCAGAGCTTACACCGATGTATGAGCCTGCTCGACACTCCACAGGGGGGTGGATGTAACTANAGTTTCTCTAAGTAGCTACCCAGAGCCTACACCGATGTATGAGCCTGCTCGACACTCCACAGGGGGATGGATGTAACCATGTAAGTATGTACTCATTAGCATTTCATGTGTATTATAAGACCTTAATATTATGTAAAAATGTGTTTATTTCATAAAAATTAAGTGTTTGAAACTAATTTAAGTGACTTTCACCTCATGTCAAGCCTTTTTTTCCCTCAAATTTAAATTTATTCTTGTATAAATTGATGTTAACCTAATAAATATATTGAATTAATCAATTATTTAGCATATCTTTATAAATTAATGGATTGTATTTGTGTTTCTATGCGTTTCCATATTTTTTCTGCGTTTCCATTGCGTTTCCGAAATGTTTCCGAAACGTTTCTATTTTTGAGTTGACCGAAACGGTACTTCGAAACGAAATTTTGATCCTTGGTTGTAACCCAGAAACATGCAGAACCCATAGCCTGGAAACAAATACCACCAATTCAACACCCACTATTACCGTATCTCTGGGTCAAGGTAATCCTTAAGTTGATATATTTGCATTATTATTCAGTTCATAAGCACAAAAAATTGTATAAAGTCACTTTTCAATATATAAGATCAAGTTAGCACAAATGAATATTATAAGGTGTGGATACCACAAGTCCAGTCAAATAGCAACTAATATACTACTTCAACACTTCAAAGTCATGGATCTACAACAATAGCAAAAAACATTGTGGGTGCTTAATTATAATCTTGCCTGCCAAAAGCTTCAGCATCCCAATCACACCAAAGATTGTCTGAATTTTAGGAACACGAACAGCGCTGCACTGTGGAATGTCATCTAGAGAACGCAAGATACGTCTAGCATCAATCCAACAAGCAAACATAGAAAATACCAAAACCAATAGTCTACAATCATGTCAAACAAGTAGTAAGATTAAGCAACCAACCAATAAATTTTGTTGACCCCTCCACCCGGCTGATTGCCAAACAGGGACCAGAAGATCCATCAGTGGGCTCAATTACATATTGATCTGGAAATTCCCAGAGCCGCATTCTTGTGTATAGCTTCTGCGCCGGATCTGCCTTCTCCATCATTATTGAGATTAATCTCTATTGACACAATTACCCAAAATACCCAATCAGTTTCTCCAGTATTAGAGAGAAAATAAAATGATGTTATGTCAAGCATGTCAACGTAGAATATAATAATGAATAAAGAGACACGACTGATATTACTGTGTTTTAGGTTCTTTAAACCTAAATTCAAATGACACTCTTCTTTTGAGCCAAGAAAAGAGATAAACGGTAAACACAACCAGAGCTTTCATCCTAAAATACAGACCCTTGCGCCTATAAACAAATTACAAGGTGCTTGAATTGCCAAAATTTATAACAAACAATAATACACGTAAAANAGCTTTCATCCTAAAATACAGACCCATGCGCCTATAAACAAATTACAAGGTGCTTGAATTGAATGAGGAATGGATAGGCAAAGAAAAAATTCACTCAAACTCATATATCTCTCACCAGAAACAATACACAAACTGCTGTCGTTGTTCAATTATTTTTTTTATTGTTTGTGTTTTAGCCCACTTTCTTCTTCCTCATCCCTTGTCAAAAATATAAAATCATAAACTCCTTTTTCCATTGAATGTTTCTTATGTATGAACTATCCATCTCACTATTCGGTTTCTGAACCAAATAACCAATTGGAAGGTCACATGACGCGTATACTTTCACCCTTTATTATCCAATTCTAACAAATTCGACTTTTATTATGACCTATACCCGATCTATCTCTCCCAGAACGCAACAAATGTCACTTTCACTCACGGATTGCAGAATCTATGCAATCAATTATTCACATAGCTTGCCAACACTAGTTTAGTTGTAGCACTCTAGAGAAGGAGAGAGAGACATAATACTAAATCAGGTTGTTGTATCTACACATACATAGATTGCTTAGCGGAGGGAATCATTACCTGGTCTGAGTAATGGATTCAAAAAGAACGAGATCCAAATTGCAGAGTCTGTGACGAATCTGAAATCGATCTTGAAAAAAGATCGAACTCGGAAGAGCAGAAATGGCGTGATTTTGCTGGTGTGTGTCTTTTGCGAAATCGAATCACCCGAGCAAGGAAAGGAAACGAACGAGTCAAACGGAAATTTGGGCGAACCAGACGGAGCCTTGGGCGGAAAAATCAAATTGAATTGAACATTGCAGGTGCTTGTTATTAATGGAGCCGGATAACTTGATCACATCTTGAACTCTAAATTACAAAGTCATCCCAAAAAAAAAATATTAATTACATTCCGACCCCAAAAATTTGTCACTAAATTGCATAGATCCCTCAGATATGATAATTTACATTTCAACCTCATCTCATTAGCATCATGAAGACTGAAATAACAGAAGTATCAAAAAGACTACCGACTGCCGAGACAACATATACAAATTGCTAAACAATCTTATCTTAGGTATTAAACAACCTTCAAATTTCATATAATAAATCTACCTCTCTTTCTCTCTCCTATTAACAATTTAAAATCACGTCGACNAGCATCATGAAGACTGAAATAACAGAAGTATCAAAAAGACTACCGACTGCCGAGACAACGTATACAAATTGCTAAACAATCTTATCTTCGGTATTAAACAACCTTCGAATTTCATATAATAAATCTACCTCTCTTTCTCTCTCCTATTAACAATTTAAAATCACGTCGATTTTGTCCTATCCTACCACCAAAACTCTCAACCCGACCACCTAAGTCACATTCACCTCCAAACCTAGCTCTCCCACACCTCCTAAGCTTGCAACCCCACTCTCAAAAATCATCATAATCACCGTCACCCAAAAATTGTCATAATTTTTCTCATTAAAACATATGTTAAAATGATATAATTTTAATGATCTTTTAAATTAACCATACCGGCACACGCTCTACAAACTTCATAGATCCGTGACAAATAAGCGATGAACAAAATTATCTGATCAATAGCTGATTTTCGAACACGAACTCAAACTTGTAATTACAGTACTACATATAAGCACTAATGCCCAAAGTTAAAGCATGGATGACTCTACGCATTAAAAGTATCCATTTCTTACTAGCTTCAATCATCTGCTATGGCGTGTTGGTTGGTTAATGAATCATCCCTGTCAACCCCAAATTTATACCATTAGAGTGTGTTTGTTTGCCAGATATAAGTGGTAAATTAGTACGTGGGATCCACTTATTCTTTGTTTTGCAATTTAAACCTAATACTATTTTTTTCAGTCCTTTTTTTCAACTTGGTTGCTATACTAGCAATATAATTAACCATGTACATGCGTATATTCAATACCACATAATAGGTCGGGTATTATTCCCACCAATGGTAGAAATGCTAGCACCAGAGACGAATAAAGTACTATTGCCTAGAAATAATAGGCAATAAAAATATATAAAATTAATCCTCCTAAAAAGATTATTCTATAATAAATAGGCAATAGTTAAGGGAAATGCACCAACATCGAACAGAAACAAGGTTATTAGATAGAGTAATGCTACACTAACTAAAATATCTCAGAAAAACCCAATAAGAACTACACGAGNTAGGCAATAAAAATATATAAAATTAATCCTCCTAAAAAGATTATTCTATAATAAATAGGCAATAGTTAAGGGAAATGCACCAACATCGAACAGAAACAAGGTTATTAGATAGAGTAATGCTACACTAACTAAAATATCTCAGAAAAACCAATAAGAACCACATGCTCAAGTTTCCATGTTCTCTACTGCTGAATATTACTGCTTCAAGTAAACTAAGGATGGTGATATGTTTTCTTCCTCAACAAGTAAGTTAGCACAAAAATAAGAACACTATGTTCAAAAGAACCTTTCCTGGTTCAGAAAGTGATGGATGTGTATCCCAAAAAAACGTTTCTCAAATTTTACATTTATCCAACAATCGCTACAATAAAAATGGTATTTTTCAGAGTTTAATAACCTGCGTTTGTCACAAAGGCTATTTATTAATGACTGGGGTTCGATTTCTCGGATGCGCAGTTTGAATTGTTCTTGTTTAAAAAAAATTTAAAATTACTAATTATCGGTGTTTGTCACAAACGTCATTTATTATTGACCGTGGNAGTTAGCACAAAAATAAGAACACTATGTTCAAAAGAACCTTTCCTGGTTCAGAAAGTTAATAACCTGCGTTTGTCACAAACGCTATTTATTAATGACTAGGGTTCGATTTCTCGGATACGTAGTTTGAATTGTTCTTGTTTAAAAAAAATTTAAAATTACTAATTATCGGTGTTTGTCACAAACGTCATTTATTATTGATAGTGATTCAATTCTTCGGATGCGTAGTTTGAATTGTTCTAGTAGTGCTTTAGGATGAAAATTTTGTGTATATAGTTGTATGTCCAATATATTATGTCTTTTTAAGTAATTATAATTTATTTTTTGGGAGTGTTTTTTCGTGGAACTTTTTGATAAAATGAATAATCACCCAAAACGTACGTTGCTTAAATTCTCTTGCAGCCCCCACTATTGCATGAACAGATAACTCTTACACAACAAATCAACTGCCTATCACCATGCAAACTATTAACGTACAATAAAAACAACGTCATTTGTGTTAAAATATCATTTCATGCAAAACGATGTTATTTTAATGNAGATAACTCTTACACAACAAATCAACTGCCTATCACCATGCAAACTATTAACGTACATTAAAAACAACGTCATTTGTGTTAAAATATCATTTCATGCAAAACGATGTTATTTTAATCACAATCAAGAGAAACCTATTTCTTTGCATTATATGAGAAAATAGAAGAATAATACTAAAATAGAAATGTTTCATTGATATCAAATCAACAATAACATAGTAGTAAGGAAAGCACACATAAACCTTAAATCATCCGGTTTGCCAAAAACAATAACAAATAACAGTATTAATCAAACATGGCCGAAACAAAAGCCAGTTTAAAATCCAAGTACTGATGCAGATAAATAGAAATATAAAGTCTCTCTCTCTCTCTCTCTCTTCCAAGAGCATACTCAATATATAGAGTCTTCACGGCAATGCTTCAAATTCTCTTCCTCTCTAGTCTTCATCACTATCCGGCGGCGGCGTTTTGTTCAAATCCCTGTCCCATGCAAGTCGACCTCTAGGCATTTCCTCTTCCTGTCCTGCGGTTGCAGCATCCTCCTCAGCCTCTCTTCCCTCCTCCGCAGCCTCTGCTACTGCTACTGCCGCAGCGGCAGGGTCATCTCCTCCTTGGGGGAGTAAGTCTTGAAACTCTTCGCGGTTGAACACCGGTGGTGGGTATGCCCCTTTCCAGCCACGGTCAGGATGACAACGCATGTGTCCAAACAATGCTTTGTTGGACTGAAATCTTTTCCCACACTCACTGCATTGGTGGGGGGGAGGTGGAGGATCATTCAAGTTTTGAAGTTCTTGTCTTTTGGCTCCAGATTGTGAGCCTGAGCCTCCTTCCCCCACCGCAGGACCTCTCTTCCTCATTCCCATGCCACCCAGAATTAGCCTATCTTCCCCACCACCACCAGCACTGTCACCACCAGCCACCACCGCAGCCGCTCCTGCCGCTGGAAAAAAGCCCCCTACGCCTACTCTTCCAGCCGCAGTTCCACCCGAAGAAACTTGACCAGAAACATTGCCACCGGAAGATGATCCACGGCCATGTTGGGGAGGATTAAAGCCTGAAAACGGTGGTTGGAGACCATGGAAAGGCCAATACGGCACAATAGGTGGCCTGGGAGGATTGGGCTGGGGTCCTCCGGCTGCACCACCTCGGCGCTGCGGAGGGGGAGCAGGGGCATCCTGACGCCTGGGGCTAGGTGCACGACCCTGCCCGGGGGAGTTTCCTTGATCAGAACCACCAGCCCCATCGCCAGAGTTGGACATTGTCGTCGATGATGTAGAGCACGGGTTGCGACGTGGTGGGTTGGGTGGTTATTTATACTGGTGGGAAATTTTTGAAATGGCGGTTATGTTTCAGTGAACCGTTGTTTTCTAACAACGGA
Source organism: Ilex paraguariensis (assembly GCA_963454935.2). Lineage (NCBI taxonomy): Eukaryota > Viridiplantae > Streptophyta > Magnoliopsida > Aquifoliales > Aquifoliaceae > Ilex > Ilex paraguariensis. The sequence goes on along the minus strand of CAUOFW020004292.1, from coordinate 194,538 downwards.
CATGACTTATTCGAAAAGTGGTGTTTCTTCATCTAAGACCGTAGGTGGGGATATATGATGGGTATGGACGGTCCAGATGGGCTCATCTTTGACGGATTATGAAGCGGTGCACGGACGTTCTGCTGATGAGTAGTATAGAGTCGTGACATGTACCGTATCATGGAGGCAGGAAAATAACGGTTAAACCTTGATTATGGTTTGGTTATTCAAGTGACAAAAATGCCCCGTCACGACGTCTGAAAATAGAAATTTACGCNATAACGGTTAAACCTTGATTATGGTTTGGTTATTCAAGTGACAAAAATGCCCCGTCATGACGACTGAAAATAGAAATTTACGTNCGTATCATGGAGGCAGGAAAATAACGGTTAAACCTTGATTATGGTTTGGTTATTCAAGTGACAAAAATGCCCCGTCACGACGTCTGAAAATAGAAATTTACGCGACCAGGACCAAAAACATTTTAATTGCCACGTGACAGTTTCAAATAATGAGCACACCTGATTGATTACAGACTGCCACAACACTAATTTGTGGCACATACAAATTAATTTTTTTTTAAAATAATTAACAAATTGATAGGTAATACGTATTTATTACTAATGTATATTACCGGACATTGTCACGTAATGTGTTATACATATTGAAAAAAAAAAATTCATTCGATGAGTCACTTGGCGGCAATATGAACCCTTTTTTTTTTTTGTTGCACTTTTTCAAAAGTAATACTTCATTAATTAAAATATAATTTTATTAAGAACTTAATAATGGAACAGTATTAATTAAGAAAATTGTTGAAATTGTGAGGTCTGAACTATATCAATATGCTACTTGTATTCAAAATATTGACGTCATTTGTTGACTTCATCGATTATTGTCATTATGCGAAAACTTTTTCTTTTATTGGTATCTGATAAGTAGGTTATTAAATTGAGTCGAAAGCCTACCAATGCATATGGATTTCAATTCGAGTGAGAATTCAGATCGAGAAGATGATAACATGTTAATCGAAAACTCTATTGTTCTGAATAATGAGAAAAATATTTTAAAATTCAATCAAATTGATCGAATATCTCATCATCTGTTAAATGGGCCAATTGATTGATCGAATTTAGGGCTAGGCGTCCATGTCACAAAACCTTTCTCTATGAGCGTTTTAATTTAACTGTAGGCCCTAACATTTATTTGAACTCACTATCTATTTAATAGTTGTAATTAATAAAATCAACAAATGATATAAATATTTTAAGTCCAAATAGAATTACTCCGCCAAATTATGTTCAAACCAAGATATAAGTCTAGCAGTAGACGTGCATCCATGTTTATATTGTTGACTAAAGTTGGAATAATATGCAGGAAGGGCAGTACCCTACGAACTATGAATATTGATTTGCAGAGTTCTAATGATCAAATTTACTTTATATCCATCCGATCAGCATAAAAACACCCACCAACAATGGAATTGTCTCTATTTTTTACAAACCGATTTTCGAATTTGAACCCGTGATGTAAAACAAAGTCAAGATAAAATATTATAAGACCTTCCAACAATTTTAACTTGCTAGTACAATAATTGAATCATCGTCATTGTCACCACCATTACTTCCAAATGCTACAAAATTATCTGCTGAAATTTGTATTCAAATGTTTCTAGCAAATATTGTTCTATGCTTCTATGGCCTTTTCCTGTTCCCCTAAGGATCCCTATATTGAAAACTCTACAGGACTGGAAAATGAACCAACTTTCTCAGAGCTTTTGGATCAGAATTGTTTCAGGATTTGTGACATAAACAAGTCAACCTATCTCCCACTTTGGAGCAGCTCTATTTTTCTGTTTGATCTCTGAATGCCCAAACCTCGGTCCTAATTTTGCTGGAAGTTGCCAAAGANGTGACATAAACAAGTCAACCTATCTCCCACTTTGGAGCAGCTCTATTTTTCTGTTTGATCTCTGAATGCCCAAACCTCAGTCCTAATTTTGCTGGAAGTTGCCAAAGAGGATTGCTCCTGGCCCAGGGATAACAAGAGAGAGAGAGAGAGAGAGAGAGAGAGAGAGAGAGAGAATACTTGACGTGCATTGAGCAAGCAACTATTTTTCTATTTGACCACGTGGACAGTTTATCCATAGTTAAGTCAAAGACTGCTTCTACAATGAAATTTATTGCCCACTCTGGCCTCGTGAGGCTGGCCCCTGTGGTTGCGAGCTGGAGCTGCCATAGGTTATGGCTAGAGCAATGGGAAGGGGGGGCCGGCAGAGGAAAAAAGAAAGAATACTGAGTGCTCCGCCCACCAAGCAGGCAGCAGGAGCTNACAGTTTATCCATAGTTAAGTCAAAGACTGCTTCTACAATGAAATTTATTGCCCACTCTGGCCTCGTGAGGCTGGCCCCTGTGGTTGCGAGCTGGAGCTGCCATAGGTTATGGCTAGAACAATGGGAAGGGGGGGCCGGCAGAGGAAAAAAGAAAGAATACCGAGTGCTCCGCCCACCAAGCAGGCAGCAGGAGCTGGAGCAGCAAGCCAGTACTTGGTAGGCCAACAGCCCAGTGAACCGGGAAAGATGAATCATCTGGAGCACGAAGATCTTGTTGCTATGGTGATGAACAAAATGAGTTGTTTGTTTAATGCAAAACCGTGCAGCGTTGTAGTAGCAGCTATCTTTGGATAACAGAGGGCGAAAAACAACAATGCCTAACCACATCCATAAATTGAAATACAATGCCATTTGCACTGAACAGAATACAAAATTATAAAGGAAGATGAAAATCTCACAGCAACATTACAATAAAACCGTTGCATTTGACCAAGAGATCCAGCCGATAAAAAAGGGACCAAAAAGCCCTAGCAAGTTGAACTAGTTCGCGATATTCATCCAGTACACCATGAATTTTCCTTGCTGAGCAATGCAAGAAAAAAAAGGGGTACACTTAACATTATAATAGACAGGAAAAACTATTGTATGTCATGCAAATGATTTACGATACAGATTGTGATAGCGTATGTACAAGGCACTCAAATATCTTCCTTTTATTTGTTCTTGAACCGGGGAAATCAAAGTCCAAACAACCATTATCCACCCCCAGGGTTCCCCAAAAGCCGCTCCACAGCAGCATGAACATTCCCTGCAGTGGCAATCAGAGCCCGTATATTTTCCTGAGTGTCAAAGAACCCCATTTCTTGTAGCTGTGAGAGCTGAGTAGCATACTGTTCTTCCGGGGGCACTGCAGTACAATGTAAATCAGGTAAATGAGTTGTTGGACAAAAAATACGCTGCGAAGTAAATAAGATAAATGAGTTGATGGAAGAAAAATGAGCAAATAAAATAAAAGATGAAGGAGAGAATAGTAACCATTAGATCTGTTGGGAACAGTCAGGCCTCCAGTACCAAGTCCACCAAACATGTTCATCAACATATCCAACCCTGTGTTATCAAGTGCTCCTGTTATCATAAAACATTGGCACTCTTCTGTTAGATAATGTTGTGTGGCTGGGTGGGTTTGTTTGTTTATTTGTTTTTTGTTTTTTTTTTTTTTTTTTTT
>CAUOFW020004292.1:165090-190754 GCA_963454935.2 Ilex paraguariensis | reverse complement strand
TTTTTTTTTTTTTTTTTTTTTTTTTTTTTTTTTTTTGGGGGCGGGGGAGGATCATGTGTAGTTTTATTCGGCCGTTCCCTGAATTATTTAGGGACTTTCTAATTTCTTTAAAGGAAGTGGGCATTTTTGTACGTGTTCTCTTTTTGAGGGGTGGGGTGTGTGGTTCAATTCATGAGTTATTCATATATCTTTTTTGTGATAGAAAACAGAAAACTAATATTACTAAAAATCGAATCGTATATCAAATGGTTTTATACAACCAATAAAAAGAAAAGCATAACCATTTCCGTAAGTTGAATTTAGCACAAGTTACCGACAGTCATCAAAACTTTAAGAAGATCCACTTAAGAACTTCAACAAAAAAATTGCTTTATATCAATGATTTAAAATACGATAATCTTGCAATTTTTTTTGGGTGAAATATGCTATACTCGTAGAACTTAGGACTCAGAAAAGGGTGGTGGTAAAGTGAGATAATTATCATCAATAATGAGGCCCTCCATACAAAATAACAACTCACTAGTAAAATAGAAAATTATACTAAGCCTGTTCATTACAGGTACCTTAGATGAGGGCAATAGATAAACATCCTGAACTTACTATGAAAGACTAAGCAGTTAACAAAAGTTATGCAAAAGAAAAAAAGGAAACAGGTTTTGGAGTTTCAGACATAAAACGAGATACCTGTCCCTGCACCAGTTTGACCTGGTTCCCTGCAAGAGCACAACAATTTGTTAGCGAACTAAAAACAATTACAGGGGATAACAACTAATCAACAAATACAATATGAGAAATACATTATAATAATCCAGATGAAACTACCACAATTCCAAGCAATCTGCCTAATTATTCTGATTGTGTCAAAACTTGCTAATAGAAATATAGAATGATCCACGTTTACATTGATAACGCTATCAAATTTGGACAACTTCACAGGGTTTCTTTAACCAGACATGAGTAAATGGAAAGGCAGGTCCTAACTTACTGGGCTGATGGTTGCCGACCAAGTCGAGACATAAGAGCTTGCTGAAAAGTCAAGAGTTGCTGAAACATGGAAATGAATAAAGAGTAAAAATAGAGCAGAATGAAGACACAGGTAGACACAACTTAACATAAATCGAAAGCAATTGGTAAGTTAGTACACAAGTGAGCAGGCACATGCCTACTTTTGTGTGGCATCTTTGTTCAAAAACTTAGCAAAAATCAACCCCCCACCGCCACCCCCCCCCCAAAAAAAAAAGGGTATTCTCCCATCTCCCTTTCCGCATTTTGGATTTTATGATACTTCAGTTCTCATTATACTATCCGCACTGCAGATTTTAAGGATGTATGCCAGGAATTTCAAACAACTCAAAGAGGTTAGGGGTGTTATACACCTTCAAAATAAAGCCAACAAACACCATTGTGAACAAATTAACATATCTAACCATAACAAGTAAAGTGGAGAATCTGGAGATACTGGATCGCATGTAATCACATACAGGTTTTCATCAGAATGTGTGAGAAAACAAGGGGTGGTGGAGGGAGAAAGAAAGGCAAGTCACACTGCTGTTGCAGGGTTCAAGAGTGATGTTGAAAAGGTCTTCTGGTCAGAATACCTATTGGTATTTTTCACCTCTTATTCCACATTTTTTGGTATATCATTTCCTTCAGCCAAGCACATGCATGGGAGCAGAGATCCCCCCCCCCTTTTTTTTCTTTCTCTTCTCTTGTGATAGAGGATGAGCCAGAGAACTCCAGCAGAAGATTTGAATCCAGACCTTGCACCGAAGTGGTCCAAAAATAGCCAGACTTCAAAAACAGCGGTAATAAGTTGAGAAACTAGTGCCAAACGGCAACTGAGGTTTCATGCAGCCAACGACAGCTAGTTGGAAAACAGCCTTCTTGAGGTGAAGTCAATAAATTAGTGCATGGGTTTGCCACTACCGTGAAGCTTATTATGTGGATTGTGGAAACTTTACAGATACATATCAGATTCCAAACACTCATTGAGAGCCTAAAATGCAATTTAGCCATAGGGAGATAGTATAAGCCATCCCATCATTCCACTGGACTCTCACTACAGCATATTATCCAACAAGTGCAGCATGTCTGGAGTTTCTTTATTTATTTTTTTAATATGTTCTGTGGGTGCCTATTAAAAGACAGATGCAAGCACGTGTGCACACACACACACAGATCTTCTAAACAATGTACCTGTATTGTCTCGGGGGATGTCAGTTGCCGAACAAATTCAGGGTTTTGCAGCATCTCTCTAAGCTGGGAATTGGAATCAAGCATGTTCCAAAGTTGCGGATTGAGACCAAAAACCTAAAAATCGATACAAATAGAGAATAAGAAACCTGAAAATCAATTGTAACTTTTCTAGTAGGACCAGAGGCGGCCCAAGATTATTAGTGACCTAAAACGGCAACTAAAAGTGAGGCTTTCTATTTTAAAATTTTATGTTTTGAGCAGAGAGAGACAGAGAGAGAGAATGGGTAAAAATGAGTGATGTGTTTTGGTTGACCGGTTTGAATTTTTGTTAACCCTTAGCGTTTGCTTTTTTTTTTTTTCTAAAAAATTTGTTTTGGTGTATTTTTAATATTATGGGTTGGGTTAATGAGCCCAAACTACTCAAATTTATTGTTGTTTGGGTTTAAATTTTATAGAGCTTTTTTGGGAGACTAAAATCTTATTGATCTAAATTTTTTTTTGATTTGCACTAACTATGCACTTAGAAATTTTGGGGCCTAAAGCCCAGGGCCTTGGGCCGGCCTGAAAATGACAAACTAAAGTAAAACCTGGTTCATGTGTTGAGGGTTGGAGAGGAGACTTTGCAACATCTCTGGTACAGCAGGATTCTGCATAATCTGATTCAATGAAGAGGGATCGGGCATGGCACCTAGCATTTGGTCCAAATTTGAGAAGCCAGGTCCACCTAAGCCACCAGGTGGCACTGGCCTAGCATCACCAGCAGGATTTGACCTTGTAGTGGTGTTTGTTTGGGCACCTCCAGCTGCCAGATATTCAATATGAGTTACCAATTCACTAGTACCAACTAGGAAATTTTGAATATAAAGCATTTTAAACAACAAACAAGTTATTCCAAATTTAATATCAAAGAATTCTTAAGCCTCATTGGCATTAAGACGAAGAATAAAAAATAAATCTAAGCCAGTTCTGGTGCACAGATAACTGCAGCCAGTTCAAACAAAGTAGGCATAATACAATTTTGAGGCAGTTTCACAAAAATTTCTAGCGAGTTAAGAGGAAGTTCGATCAAAAATCAATGAATATTACAAACATTGTATTGGGTACGTATACATATAAATTTTGGGGATCATACCAGTCAAATATCTTGCTGACTCAAATAATAAGCATTAAGCATACTGGAATTTCATCCATGAGTTCAGCGGCTAAGGGATCTCAAATTTCCAGAAAAGTGACCAAAATTTCTATTCAACTTCACACAATTATAAGTTTAAACTTCTACAGTGCATCAAATACAAAATAACTGATCAGAAGACCAAAGAAGATGAATAAAAATCTGCAATAGGTTCAGAGTCAGTGGCAGAAATGTTCTAAAGAAGTAAAAGAGCAAAGAGATGGTGCAAGCTTACCAGCAGCAGAGGACCAAGGGTTCGGAAGTGGATTAGTATTTGGAGCAGGAGAATTAGCAGATATTTCAGAACCATTGGTCGTAGGATTAGTCGTCTGATTTCTTCCTGCCCCCTCACCTTGGACTCCCAAAAGAGCTGCAAATGGGTTTGAGGCTAAATCATTCCTAGTGTCCCCAGCCATCGTAGTTGCATTTAGAAACGGCTCTTGGACATTTTCATACATGCGCCTGAGCATGTTAAATCCTTCAGGAGAAGATTCAATATTGCTCATAGCTCTGTCAGTGTTGCGCATCATCTCACGCATGAGTTCAGGGTTTCGTGCAGCCTCCATTGTCTGACGGAGAGTATTAGGATCATTGAGAATGTGCGCCAGCTCCGGATTGCGATCAATAATTTCACGCATCTGAGGATTATTCATCATCAAGTTTCGCATAATGTCTGGGTTATTCATAAGATTCTGAACAATCGGCAAGTTCAAAATATCCCTCATCATGTTGGGGTTCTGTGTCAACTGTTGCTGCACTTGTTCAAACTCCGGAAGTCCAGCTCCAAATAGGCCACCACCACTTCCTAATCCATTCAAACCAAGACCAGGAAATAGTGATGCTCCAAAGTTGGATCCGTCATATGCCCCACCTTCATTGGATCCAACATCTCTTGTTACAGTAGAAGTGGTATTTGGAGTGCCAGTGTTGGTTGCACCTGTAACGTTTGCAGATGCAGCAGGTGCAAAACCACGAACCAAATGAACAGTATGGTCTGCCTCCAAACCTATGAATTGTAGACAGAGTAAAAAATGAAAAATAGGTGCAAGTACAAAATTTTGAAGGTCTGCTGTGGGGCTGTTTACCTAATGTTAGTTCTCTACACATTCCAAGATTTATGCACAAATGGATAAAGTAGAAACACTTAACTCTCCATACATTAATGTAGAACAATTGGATGCCTAAAAGAATCAGAAACGGAAGAGAGCGAAGATACTAAAAACATAAGAGAATGATGCTGGTGAAGCCCAAAAGAGTCTCCACCATCTAAATAGCCCGTAGGAGCACGCTGCTTCACGAAAAAAATCTTTTAACCATCTTATTCCCAAGTCGATGTTGTTCTTTCTAGGAAGAAAGGTACATGATCGCCAACGTGTTAATAAACAGCTTGAATCCAATACAGAAAGTCGTTCTCTATCAAAATCGTTACAGATGTAGAAGACATTGCCACATTTTTTTTCTGGAATCAACGCTTAAATCTTATCCTGATATTATCTAAGAGTGTTAAACGATGTGTGTTTGATTTGTTTGTGTGTGTGTGTGTGTGTGTGTGAGAGAGAGAGAGAGAGAGAGGCTCCTCATCCTAAGATGATGGCAAAAAAATGGCCAGATAACCATTTAATAATTATATGAATTTGCTCGTTCCAACCCGGTCTGCCACATGTAAGGAGGGGCATAATATGGAACATTATCTATTGGCATTAATTTTTCTCAGGGTTAGTCGACCTTTCCTGAATCTGCTTTCTATTTGCCAGGGACAACTGGAGTATGGACACATCGAAGAAGGATATTAAGCATAGTGCCCGTTGCTACTGCTTTTTTCCAGAGTCTGTTCAACTAAACAATTAGAAAAACGATTGAACACGTCAACTTCCAATATTTCAGTTGACAAGATGGAGAAAAGTCTTTTTCTTCATGAATCTTTTAATGACCCTGATATAAGTTGCTCTTTCACGAGTTCTTTCAATTCCGCAAATATGTAATTTATCCACATATTGTTCTGTTTTCTTTACCTTGCATTCTATGTTTCTCAACTGAAACTTAGTTTGCTTCCTAAGGACAAGTCTTAGCGAAATTTGGAACTGCAGCCGAGAGTAAAATGCTGAAAAAACACATTAATTGCTCAAGCAAATGAATTTACCGGAGGATATATAAACTATAAACCTAAATCTCTCAGTCAATTCAAGCCTTTCTCATCCTTTTGTACCATAAAGAACAAACTCATGATAAACTGATGTTCAATTCCCTTTAAACAAGCTCTCCACGTATAAGCAACCAATCCTAATTCTCTAACGATACAAAAGTAAACCGATCAACAAGTCATACATAAATCACAACATAAAGATCGATCCCAAAACAGACACAACAGACAAATTCAAGTAAAAACTTAAATATATTTTTGCACTATTATCGAATCACATGGAGAAAACTTAACGTTACACAAATACAGAAGGATTTCATTAGATACCGTAGCTTTCCAGTGTTTGATCGTCCTTCAAGATCCTGCCTTTGTAAATCAGTCGCTGCTGTTCCACAGGTATTTCGCAGTTCTGAGAGAGGACGGACTTAAACGATCCGACGGTGGACTCGAGAATTGCCTGTATGGTGAACTTCGAACCGTTGGAGCATCGGACGTTGATGGTGACTCCATCACCGCCGGCGTTGCTGTTCGATTCGCTTCCGTCGTTGGCCACAACACCATCACCGCCGCCGCCCATATTTAATCCCTCCCCCAATTCAGGAGTTTCGCAAAATCTATAGAATTAAAGAAAAATAGATGAAATTGAATCGGATCGATCGGTGGAGAGATCACAAACCTTGGCCCTTGAGAGAATTGAAGCTCGATTTTAGGTTTTGAATGGCAAAGAACAACGGTGAGGAGTGGAGAGAGAGAGAGGCAGGGGTTTTATGCTGTAATTCTCATCGTAGACGGGTTGAAGGAAAATGTGGTGTATTTGATATTTATAGTAATTAATAAATAAAAAACTTGTTAGGAACCAATAGAATCGGAGGTGCCTTAAGCCCAACGAAACCGGGGCGTATCACTAGATCTTCTTGTTGTATCTTATCGGGCTTGAATTTCTTTTTTTATAATATTGTCAAAAAAAAAGTTTGAATAATAAATTTAAATAATAAATAGATCAACAAACCCGGCTGATGAAATTTTTAAAGGTAATTCGGTGATTGAGTTTAATACTTTATAACTCAAAAATTTTAGGTTCAATTCATTCTTAAATCTTTTTAAGGGTTAGTCATTATTGTTCATTTAGGGACTTGTTCTAACCTAACTCAAATCATGGTTAATCCAGCTCAAACCATGATGGTCAGTCATTAACATTGAGAGAATACTCGACACAAATTTAAACGCCTTATAACAAAAAAAAAGACCCCACTTGATGGTTTGGTTCTACCAGAAAAGACATGGAAAATACTTATGAGATCAATGAGATTTATATATAGATATTTTTACTTAGAACGTATTAATTTGACCTCGTAAAACGAAACCACCGCTAGTGAATTGAGTTTTTGCATTGCATTAACTCAAATTAACAATCGAATATATATAAATGTATAATTAATGAGTAATGAATAGACAATTAATAGTAAAACAGTAAATAAGAGTAAACAAGCAGATTTATAATGATTAAGTTCGAGTGACATACTCCACTCTCGGACACGACAGCGGTGGTTGGAGATCTTTATTGACAAATAAAAGTCACCGAGAAAGTGTACTTCGGGTGAATTACAATGCCTTGGCAGAGAGGAACAATGTGTGTAGAGAGGTATGTGTGAGGTTTCAAGGTAATCTAGTGATGTCCTCTATGTGGAAAGGGCTTATATAATATAGGTTTGGTGAGGCGGTCACTACTTTTTAGTAAGTACAGTTATGGTAGAACTAAATCTCCATAATGCGTATTACAATATTCTTTCCCTCATTCTCCTATTCCGTTGGAGGAAGAACCTGAGTTGAGTTGGACTTAAGTTGGATTGAACTGGATTGGACTTGAGTCAGAGTGGCAAAGTAAGGAGGGAGCGTGGAACAAAGGAGAGCAGGGGTCCCCTTGGGCGGCACCTTTTGGGTGGCCTCCTTGGGTGGCCCATTTGGGTCTCCTTCGAGGCACTGATGTCTTAGTCTTCCTTTGGGCATAGCCCGATTGATTTGGACTCCTTGTTTTATTGGGTTTGACTCAGTTAATTTTGAGCTCATCATTTGACCCCCATGTCCCAAGCCTTCGACTACTGGTGAGAGAAGGTGGGTTGAGAGCATGAGTGAGCTCTTAATTTCTTATTCTCTACGGTGTTAACTTCTTGGGCTTCTTACTCCTCTATTCTGAGAAATTTTTCTCTTCTTCTGATAGCTCTATGGTTGGACAGCTTCCTGGGCATGCTAGGCGACGCTAGAACCAAGGGGCGAATGCAAAACCCGAAAAAAAAAATTAAAAAATTATTATTATTAAAAATCTAAATTAAAGGGGTGACATAATAATTAATTGTTAGTATAAGGGTCAAAAACGTAAAAAAAAATTTTAAAACTTGATGGTTTGGTTCTACCAGAAAAGACATGGAAAATACTTATGAGATCAATGAGATTTATATATAGATATTTTTACTTAGAACGTATTAATTTGACCTCGTAAAACGAAACCACCGCTAGTGAATTGAGTTTTTGCATTGCATTAACTCAAATTAACAATCGAATATATATAAATGTATAATTAATGAGTAATGAATAGACAATTAATAGTAAAACAGTAAATAAGAGTAAACAAGCAGATTTATAATGATTAAGTTCGAGTGACATACTCCACTCTCGGACACGACAGCGGTGGTTGGAGATCTTTATTGACAAATAAAAGTCACCGAGAAAGTGTACTTCGGGTGAATTACAATGCCTTGGCAGAGAGGAACAATGTGTGTAGAGAGGTATGTGTGAGGTTTCAAGGTAATCTAGTGATGTCCTCTATGTGGAAAGGGCTTATATTATATAGGTTTGGTGAGGCGGTCACTACTTTTTAGTAAGTACAGTTATGGTAGAACTAAATCTCCATAATGCGTATTCCAATATTCTTTCCCTCATTCTCCTATTCCGTTGGAGGAAGAACCTGAGTTGAGTTGGACTTAAGTTGGATTGAACTGGATTGGACTTGAGTCAGAGTGGCAAAGTAAGGAGGGAGCGTGGAACAAAGGAGAGCAGGGGTCCCCTTGGGCGGCACCTTTTGGGTGGCCTCCTTGGGTGGCCCCTTTGGGTCTCCTTCGAGGCACTGATGTCTTAGTTTTCCTTTGGGCATAGCCCGATTGATTTGGACTCCTTGTTTTATTGGGTTTGACTCAGTTAATTTTGAGCTCATCATTTGACCCCCATGTCCCAAGCCTTCGACTACTGGTGAGAGAAGGTGGGTTGAGAGCATGAGTGAGCTCTTAATTTCTTATTCTCTACGGTGTTAACTTCTTGGGCTTCTTACTCCTCTATTCTGAGAAATTTTTCTCTTCTTCTGATAGCTCTATGGTTGGACAGCTTCCTGGGCATGCTAGGCGACGCTAGAACCAAGGGGCGAATGCAAAACCCGAAAAAAAAAATTAAAAAATTATTATTATTAAAAATCTAAATTAAAGGGGTGACATAATAATTAATTGTTAGTATAAGGGTCAAAAACGTAAAAAAAAATTTTAAAAAAAAGTTAAGTTTATACTATATATATAAATGTGTGTGGAAGACTAAGTCTTCCACTTTTTCCTTTCTCCAGCGGGTGCCAAGTGAGTGAGAGAGAGAAAAGAGTTTCTTTTTTTTTTTCTTTCTTTTACTCCTTTCTTCTTCTTCAGATCTATGAAGATTGGACCGTTAAATCGTTTCGGACCAAGAATTAAAGTTGCTCTACTCAGCGAGAGCTACGCAACTACACAAAATATCGTATTTTTCTCCGAAAAAATATCAAAATCGATAATTTAGACCTAAGGCTTAGGAAACTAAATTTGGGCTTCTTTGGAGTTCTAGTAAGTGGCCTCACGCTACAAGAGGTAGGGTTTCCCCTATTTAGATTTAATTTCAACTTAAAATATGGCATATAGAATCGGTAGGCTATGGGTGTATATCACATATTAGGTCTTGACTAGTGTAACTTGTGGGTCAAACATAGGATTTATAATTAACATTGTAATTAATAAAATCATATTACGATTAACTTGGTGTAAGTTAATGTTAGTGGTTTAAAACATGTTAATTGTATATTAGCATTATTTTATGTTTTAATGGCATATCAAGTTTAATAAAATTATTAGCTTGTTATGTGATTATGAAATAATATATATGTTAAAAGATTATTTAACATATGATTATTTTGGTGGACTTGTGCTTATGTTTATATAATTAATAAACATGTTGACATGTTGAAAGTCATAACATGCTAGTTGTGTAAATTGATGTGCTCTGTAGGTGTTTGATTAAATACCTAGGTGAATACAAGTATGTTAGTTGAGTTGATTATCTTACTTAACATGCTTGAGATCGTGTTAAAATATCATTATATTGTATTCATTATGTAATGGATATTGTATTGTATTATGCATGGGCATTGGCATGAGTGGGAGTGTATGCATGGTATGAAATTAATCACCACATAGGTGATTGATCGTGGGCTCGAAAAAGTCACACCAAGGTTTGACTAAGTCACACGGAAAATTAAATGGATAAATGTGTTGGGGACAGTAAAAAGGGCTAAATTCTCCCTCGGGTGCAAGACCCGCTTACTTGGTTTATACACTTTTCGGCGGTGAAAATTCAAAAAAGTTTAACGGCAAAAACGGAGCCGTAGGTGGGATGTCCTGAAGATCCGTTGATGGTTGGTGTCTCATTGGTGTAATACCACAAATCACCTCCCCATAATAACACAAGAAAATGAATTAATTAGTCATTGAGTGTACATAACACCAATGATGGGAGCTTGAAATGCCCAGATACATACGCATGACATTGCATGTGTTATGAGAGCTCAGGATGGGGCTCAGGGTTTGGTATTGCTTGCGTGAATCTCATCTTATAGTATGACATGATTTATGACATTTGATCATAATAGACATATTTGAATGACTGCATCAAATGATTGTTGCATGTGACATTCTATATGCATTTAGGTTGAGAGGTATTCTCTATAGGAGATACCCCTATTGAGCATTGACTCACCCTTTATGAGAATATTTTTCAGGTATCGCACAGCTGTCCGCCGAAGGCGAGGCCATGGGCCCGCTTTGACAATAGAGTCGATCTGTGGCTCTTATTTTGACATTGTAGTCCCTTGTTTATATTTACTTTTGGACTTGTATAATTTTTGTAACAAAAACTTGTTTATATTTATAAAAGCATGTATATGAGACTCTTTTGGGACATTTATTCTTTTACGAATAAATGTATATACTGATGATGATTATGGTAGTATTCGAAACTATACAATTGTCAATGGATGGATAAACCCGATGTGGTCAATATTATACAAGTTGCGTTTTGGATAGAGTTTCTCGTACAAAAGTGACTCTGTCCAAATTTTGTTAAGTTATGGATCCTGAGAAATGGAACATAACGGTGTGATATCGAATTACACGGTATTCACAAGTATTCCGAGGGGTTAATGGATGATCAATCGGATAATTACAGCCACTCGAATTTTGGGGTGTCACAGCGAGGCCCTCGACTGCACGGGCAACGCCGGGGACAGTCTGGTCGACGCCCAAGATTGTGTAGGCGACACCCTAGTCAGCGTGTGTGGCTCCTCGACCTTTTTTTTTTTTTACTTTGGGCGCTGGCCTCCCTTGAGTTTTCTTTTTTCTTTCTTTCTTGGGCATTGGCCTCCCCCCCTCTCTCTCTCTTTTTTTGAGATCTACGACATACAAACAACCGAAGGCGGTTTAGTCAACAAAATTTCCCAAAAAATGCTTCTATCCCTCTATTTTTAAGTTTTAAGCACAAATTAGTGAAACCGACGGTGATGAAAAAAGTGCGTTCTGGCAGGCAGCTGTCAGGCAATCTTGGGCTTTGGTAGAGGTTGTCGTGGGCGCCACCTGGAGGCTGGTAGAGTGCTTTGAGTGACGCCAGGAGGTTGGGTAGCACTTTAGACGATGCCAGGAGGCTTTGGGCACTATTGTGTTTGGGCAACACCTTGAGGCTTGCTATGGGCGACGCCTCTCTGGTGCTTGGTCACTAACTGACTTTGTCTGTAATTATAAGCGTTCTGTTGATCTGGAANGAGTGACGCCAGGAGGTTGGGTAGCACTTTAGACGATGCCAGGAGGCTTTGGGCACTGTTGTGTTTGGGCAACACCTTGAGGCTTGCTATGGGCGACGTCTCTCTGGTGCTTGGTCACTAACTGACTTTGTCTGTAATTATAAGCGTTCTGTTGATCTGGAGNATGGGGCTCAGGGTTTGGTATTGCTTGCGTGAATCTCATCTTATAGTATGACATGATTTATGACATTTGATCATAATAGACATATTTGAATGACTGCATCAAATGATTGTTGCATGTGACATTCTATATGCATTTAGGTTGAGAGGTATTCTCTATAGGAGATACCCCTATTGAGCATTGACTCACCCTTTATGAGAATATTTTTCAGGTATCGCACAGCTGTCCGCCGAAGGCGAGGCCATGGGCCCGCTTTGACAATAGAGTCGATCTGTGGCTCTTATTTTGACATTGTAGTCCCTTGTTTATATTTACTTTTGGACTTGTATAATTTTTGTAACAAAAACTTGTTTATATTTACAAAAGTATGTATATGGGACTCTTTTGGGACATTTATTCTTTTACGAATAAATGTATATACTGATGATGATTATGGTAGTATTCGAAACTATACAATTGTCAATGGATGGATAAACCCGATGTGGTCAATATTATACAAGTTGCGTTTTGGATAGAGTTTCTCGTACAAAAGTGACTCTGTCCAAATTTTGTTAAGTTATGGATCCTGAGAAATGGAACATAACGGTGTGATATCGAATTACACGGTATTCACAAGTATTCCGGGGGGTCAATGGATGATCAATCGGATAATTACAGCCACTCGAATTTTGGGGTGTCACAGCGAGGCCCTCGATTGCACGGGCAACGCCGGGGACAGTCTGGTCGACGCCCAAGATTGTGTAGGCGACACCCTAGTCAGCGTGTGTGGCTCCTCGACCTCTTTTTTTTTTTACTTTGGGCGCTGGCCTCCCTTGAGTTTTCTTTTTTCTTTCTTTCTTGGGCATTGGCCTCCCCCCCTCTCTCTCTCTTTTTTTGAGATCTACGACATACAAACAACCGAAGGCGGTTTAGTCAACAAAATTTCCCAAAAAATGCTTCTATCCCTCTATTTTTAAGTTTTAAGCACAAATTAGTGAAACCGACGGTGATGAAAAAAGTGCGTTCTGGCAGGCAGCTGTCAGGCAATCTTGGGCTTTGGTAGAGGTTGTCGTGGGCGCCACCTGGAGGCTGGTAGAGTGCTTTGAGTGACGCCAGGAGGTTGGGTAGCACTTTAGACGATGCCAGGAGGCTTTGGGCACTGTTGTGTTTGGGCAACACCTTGAGGCTTGCTATGGGCGACGTCTCTCTGGTGCTTGGTCACTAACTGACTTTGTCTGTAATTATAAGCGTTCTGTTGATCTGGAGACTCTCTTTGTTTTTAGGGTGATATTTTTTCCTCATCTTAAGAGAGCGAGATTTAATGCCCTTAGTACTTCTCGGTCAAGGTCCAACGGCTAGATTGCTTCTTGGGAGTTAGGACCCAATGGTGCCCCCACTTCTTCCCAAACTAGGACTTGTGTGTATACCATAGCTAGCCCTTATATCGTCGTAAGAGTTGAAACTCCCATGTGGTTTTTACGAGGATTATAGCTTCATCTAGCTGTCTGTTTCTAGTAATGACTCGGTGTCAATCTACTATAGTCCTGTGGGTTGCGGTGTGCCTGGCAAAAATAGTGTTATCTTAGCATTAAAATATCTAACATGATTATTTGGAGAGAGAGACAGACTGTTTGTACGAGAGCAAAGCCAGAGTATGTGGACGTTCTGTGAGAGGGCCTCATGAGCTGAGGCCAAGCTACGTATAATCTTGGGGGATGACGATCATGACAGAGGCTTGTAACGTGACTATTTGTGCGAGAACAGAGTTTGAGGCTGAACTACATATAACTTGGAAGATGGATGCAATAGCAGAGGCTTACAAGTTGACTACATGCATGAGAATAGAGTCATAGGCTGAGCTACGTATAACTCGGGAAATGGCTGCCGTAACAGAAGCGTACAAGGTGACTACTTGCATGAGAGCAAAGTCATAGGTCGAGATACGTATAATTCAGGAAATGTCTGCCATAGCAAAGACTTACAAGGTGACTACTTGCGTTAGAACAGAGTCATAGGCTAAGTTACGTATAACTCGGGAGGTGACTGTCGTAGCAAAGACTTACTAGGTGACTACTTGTGCGAGAGCAGAGTCATATGCCGAGTTACGTATAACTCGGGAGATGGCTGCCGTAGTAGAGACTTACTAGGTGACTACTTGCGTGAGAGTAGAGTCATAGACTGAGTTACGTATAACTCGGGAAATGGTTAAGACTTACTAGGTGACTACTTGCACGAGAGTAGAGTCGTAGGCCGAGCTACATATAACTCGAGATATGGTTGCCGTGGCAGAGACTCATTCCATTGAGATAAAGATGAAGAAGGAGCTAACGAGGTGGGTGCCTGATGATGGGCGCGAATGCCGAGGGGGGCTGGGAGCAGACGCCAAGAGGCTCTAGGTGTAGCTGGGTGCTGGCTTGGGTGACGCCAACATGGGTGCTGACTTGGGCGATGCCAGTCTAGACGCTGGCCTGGGCGGTGCCTACTTGGGCGACGCCAATCTAGGTGCTTGTCTAAAGTATGCCTACCTGAGCGTTGGCCTCGGTGAGGTCTCGGGACACTTGGGCAGCGCCTTGAGTAACACAGGGAAACAGTTAGATAATCACTTGATTTTGGTTTTATCACATATGAGGCACTAGAGGTAGACGATGACAGAGAGAGCCTTGATGACGACTTTTGTTTTTTTGTCTACCTTGTTGTTAAGTCATGTTCTGACTTTTGTAAGTTATTTGTAAATTTTAGGAAAACAAAATAATTCTGGACACAATAATCTTCGCAGAGTTTTATTTCACAAAATAACAAATAAATAAATCAACTAAAACAATAAATGATAGATAAAATCTTCAGGCGTTCGGTGTCCCATAGGTGAGGCGAGGCTTTCTTGGCGGAGTTCAAATCACCTTCTCCTCCTAGCTCTTAAGAGATCATTTGAATTTGTCCGAGGGGTTACTAGTGTTCTCTGTCATCCTGGTCTTGACCAGGTGGCGAGGCTTGTCCTCTGCCGGCAATGCATTGCCTCAACTAACCATGTTGTATAAGCTCATTGATCTACCTTTTAAGATCAAAGCAGTCTTCAGTATCATGGTCGTGGTCGCAATGGAAGCGACAGTACTTGTTCGGGATGCTATGATTCAGGGCAGTCTTCATCTTCTTTGGCCAACATAATGTAGGATCATCTTGTATTTGGAACAACATATGCTCCATGGAAGCATTGAGTGGCGTGAAGAATTTGTTGCTATCTCAGAGGTGGGGGACCAAGGCGGTCTTTGACAGAGATTCTCTCTATCCTACTTTTTTTATTCTCTACCTCCCTCCTATCTTCACNGATCATCTTGTATTTGGAACAACATATGCTCCATGGAAGCATTGAGTGGCGTGAAGACTTTGTTGCTATCTCAGAGATGGGGGACCAAGGCGGTCTTTGACAGAGATTCTCTCTATCCTACTTTTTTTATTCTCTACCTCCCTCCTATCTTCATGAGTGTCCTTCCTTTTCTGGCCCCCATTGGAGGATTCACCTCTTCTGGCCTTGGTGATATCCTCAACATTCATGTACTTCTGTGCCCTTGACAGTAGCTCGGGCATGCTGGAGGGCAGCTTCTTGAGGATGGAGAACATGAAACTAGATGAGCGAAGACCAACGATAAAGTCGTCCAAGACTACCTTATCATCTGGATCCTCAAATCTAGAGAGCCTCCTCGTTGAAACAGGCGAGATAGTTTCTAAGGATTTCATCCATGTCCTGCTTGATGGTGAGCAGGTGGGTCACAGGTTTCTGATATTGGCGTCCCTCAATGAAGTGGGAGACAAATGACCTACTTAATTCTACGAAATAGTGGATGGAGGAGGGTTTAATCTTTGCGAACTATTGGCGGACAGACCCCTTCAAGATGATAGGGAAAGCCCTACACATAATCTCCTCAAGCACATTATGGAGTTGTATAAGAGATTCGTATGTGTTTAGATGGTCGAGGGGAGTCCTTGGTACCGTCGAAGATCTATATGGTGAGCATCTTGAACTTCAAGGGTAAAGAATAATTGATGATATCAAAAAAAAAAGGTGTATCAGTATGTTTTACCAGGTAATCCACTGTCTCAGACGCTTGTGCCTTGATGGCGTTGAGGACATCATCAAGTTGATTTTGCACTTTTCTAATCTTCTCGTCCCACTGATTGAGAACATTCTCAGTTGGGTGGTGGTACTGGCTTTCATAATCTCCATATTGACTTTCTTTGTCCTCGTTCTCCTGCTTAGGTATGTGCGAAAAAAGTACACGAGAGCTCCCTTTCGCGCTGAGGAGGGACTGTTGGGCGAGGGGCGCCCTGGTGTGGCCTTGGGGCATTCTAGCGAGGAGCCCCATGGTGAGGGGCTTCTTGGCACCTAGAAGGGATGGGCTGTTACTCCTCTCCAGTTGGAGGGAGTGGGGTTCCTCCTACAGTGTGAGGGGTGATGCCTTCCTAGGCGAGCATCAACTGAATGATCTGTTGGTTCTGTTTTATCAGCAGTTGCATAGTCTGTAGAAGTTGTTGCTGTTGTCCAGTCGCAGTAGCAGATGGTTCTGAGGGTGCGAGGGGAGGTAGAGCCTCCTCCCGGTCGGCCAGGTTGTTGTCTTTCGGTTGTTGACTCGTCGATTTGGTCGTGATTGCCATGAATTGAGAGAGAGTAGGAAACTAGTCACTTCCCACAGACGACGCCAAACTGATGATGCACAAATTAGTATTACGCAATATCAACAGTCGAGTATATGTAAAGGTAAAATTAATGAGTAGTGAGTAGACAATCAATGACAAAACAATAAATAAGTGCAAACAAACAGATTTATAGTGATTCGGTCCGAGTGACATATTCCACTCTTGTGAACGTCAGCGGTGGCCAGAGATCTTTATTGACAAATATAAGTCACCGAAAAAGTGTACTCTGGGTGAATTACAATGTNTCCCACAGACGACGCCAAACTGATGATGCACAAATTAGTATTACGCAATATCAACAGTCGAGTATATGTAAAGGTAAAATTAATGAGTAGTGAGTAGACAATCAATGATAAAACAATAAATAAGTGCAAACAAACAGATTTATAGTGATTCGATCCGAGTGACATATTCCACTCTTGGGAACGTCAGCGGTGGCCAGAGATCTTTATTGACAAATATAAGTCACCGAAAAAGTGTACTCTGGGTGAATTACAATGTCTTGAGAGAGAGGAGCAATGTGTGTAGAGAGGTATGTGTGAGGTCTCAAGGTGATAAGGTGATGAGACGGTCACTATTTTTTAGTAAGTATAGTTATGGTAGGATTAAATCTCCGTAATGCGTATCCCGATATTCTCTCCTTCGTACTCCTATTTCATCGGGGGAGGATCTTGAGCTGGATTGGACTTGAGTTGAGTGAGTTGGATTGAACTTGTGTTAGAGTGGCAAAGTGAAGAGGGATACCACATAGGCGGTGCGAAGGAGAGGGAGCATGGAACAAAGGAAAGCAAGAGTCTCCTTGGGGTGGCCTCCTTGGGCGGCGCCCCTTTGGGTCTCCTTCGAGCGCTGATGTTTTGGTCTCCCTTTGGGCCTACCCCGATTGATTTGGACTCCTTGTTTATTGGGCTTGATCCGGTTAATTTTGGGCTCATCAGTAAGACTTATTTATAATTTTTCAAAATTTATATATATATATATATATTTTTGGATGCAATACATACTTATGGATCACGTCATACAATGACTTTTATTGAAAAAAAAAATGTTAAAAAANGGATGCAATACATACTTATGGATCACGTCATACAATGACTTTTATTGAAAAAAAAAAAATGTTAAAAAGGATTACTATAAAAGCTACTTAAAAAAAAGGCAAAAGAAAAAGAGAAGCTAGAGGCGTAGTCCTTTTTGAAGTTACGAATATATTTTTATATTAACCTATGTAGGTGATAAATCATGTTGGGAGAGGCACGTTTGTGTGGAGTTTTAATGATTTTGTTTCATAAAAATAGCTCATTTATTAATTTTGTTTATATTTAAAATAGTAAAATTTAAGAGTGACACATAGAAGTGATCTAACGATCATAAAGAAATCAGTGAGACTCTACGCTTTATAAGACGATTAAGTAAGTCAGACTCTAATAATTTAAAGAAATGAGAAAACATGACATTGTTTGCATATCTCATATCTCGAGAGATGAGATCATGATTCTCATAAATACCGAAGGCAAGGTTACAAAAAGAGATCTTTCAATCAGTATAACAACTCTATACAGAGTTAACCTCTCTATTATTTAGTTTATTTTCCAATAAATTTACTTTAATATGTAATTCATCACTTCAGTGATTTATATTTTCGTTAATATTAAGTAAAATCGATTTTTCATCTATAAATATGTCCCTAATTCAAAAACACACTAAACAAATTTTGCATTTATTTCTAATAATTTGTGTAAAATTGATATATAAATAAGTTATATTATATATATTTTNAAAATCGATTTTTCATCTATAAATATGTCCCTAATTCAAAAACACACTAAACAAATTTTGCATTTATTTCTAATAATTTGTGTAAAATTGATATATAAATAAGTTATATTATATATATATATANTATATATATTTTTATTTATTTTATTTATATTAAATTTATTTATTAATAGAGTCGTATCGACTTTGTTAAGTACGAAAAGATTGGCTTATGGAGAAGCCGGACCCTCTAATTTGGTATCGCTCTCATATTTTGACGCACGGCTCCTTTAAAAGTAGGCATGGCCTATGATGAGCTAAGTGAACCATATCAGTAAGGCGCGCCTTGTCTTTGAGTCGCCTCGAACGAGAATGGCGTACCGGAGACTGAAGCGGCCGTGCGTGTAAACGTTCACATGGCGATACGGACTACACGCACCGGACAAAATGCCTTGCTTTCGCACCTGAGAGCCCTACTCACCCTCCAGGTAGCTTCCTTTTTCTTTATGGTTTCATTGACGCATTTATTCGAACATTGGGTGTCTAGTCTCTTTATATTGAATTTCAACTTTATGCCTCAGAGGTTTAATCACAACTTGGCCGAAGCTGGATCTCAAGCTCAACCCAATGCTAATGTGGGTTCTGATTCAGTGAGTCAGCAAGGTTAGTTTAGTTTACACCTCAGTGTCTCTCAAATTTGAACAACACTTGCTTACTAACGGTTACTGTTGCTGTTATCGCATGCAAATCATTTACTTTGTTCTTATCTCAAAGTTCAATGGCCTAGAACTCTCTCCCTAGTCACGCTCCGGTTTCAACATGGTAGGCCGAGGAATTATCCGATTTTTAGCATCCCCCCTACCATCTTTACGATTTATGCTATTTTATAAAATTGTTCTTTCATTTTGGGTGTATTCAGCTTTTAGTATTATGTGTATGTTGTACATTCAGCTTGAAATATGCATGTAATAATGGTGCTGTACGGATTGTTGCTCAAATTGTATATGTGCACGTGCTTGTAACTATGTATTTTGGATTCTGTAGTTGATTTAATAACGATGATGATGATGATGATGATGATGTAGGTCGAATTGAGTTTTCAAAATGGAGAAAGATGGATTCAAGGACCTTGGGGATAACCCGGTCAATGATTTCTTGGCCTTCCTGGATTGTCATGAAGGTTCTTCAAAGCAAAGGTGATTGATTAAGTTGCATTACTGTAGTACATAAAGAGGGGTTTCCCCTTTCCCTGCCCAAAGAAAGAAGAAAGGAAGGGAAAAGAAAAGAAGAAAGAACCTTGTTTTACTTAACATTCGGGAAAAAAATAAATTTATCTAAATAAATACACCATTTAAGCTTCCATAACCTGACGCCAACTTCAACTGTTTGCCAAAAGCCATAGGGTTGTGGAATGCAGTTGGAATTGGTTAATCCTTTGGATGCAGCTGACCGTCACAGTCACAGCTTGCATCCTGGATGTTTCTCATTCTCCCACTAGGTAGCTTTTACTCTGGGCTTTTTCCTGGGAATGCCCACAATCTGCTCCTTCTCCGTGGTAGCCTGTTCCTGAGTGGTTCTTGGTTTATTAAGCTCTGTCTCCTTTTTGTATCTTCAACGTGATGCATGTTGTACTTGCTCTTATTTAGTATGTTATGAACTTAGTCAGTATGTAAAAAATTCTATCACTGGGGGAACACATCAAGAAATGTTCTTGTAACATCTCGGATTGTGTACTTTGTCCTCATATTTAGAGTTTTTCTAATTTATACAGTAAAGTAATGTCCTTTGAGATTGCTTCCCTTTTATTTCAGGGTGTATTTTAGTAATAGGAGCAACTGTATTGTTAGTTGGTGTCCTGAGACTCATGCATTCAATGCATTGCTCTTCAGTTGGTCATCCTTTGTTTGATTGAGTCATGGACTCAAGGATGTAATTTTTTTTTCAACAGTTGTAAACAGTTTTTTTAGTTTGGAGATTCCTCAAATGACGTTTAAACTCTGTTTTCATCAAGCTCATGGGGGATAATTCATTGAACTGAACATTTGTGTCACTCCTAAAATGAATTCATTTAACTAAATATAAAGCCATCCCTTCAAAGGGACTTGCAGTAGGAAACTATCGATGCTGTCAACTTGGTATTGGGTTTCCTTTCAGATGCAGTATCATGCCCAAGGGACTTATTAGACATGCCACACATTTATTCAGATTTATATTGGATTCTTGTTGTAGTCACTATTGATGCAAACATGCTCAAATTAATAGAGTTCAATCTAAGCATGTGTTTGGTGATCTGAAATAGATTCATACTGGAGGTACCGGGCTGTTGCAATCCATGACGAATTTACTATTTTGGTGCAATATTTCTACCGGAAGCTTGATCTAAACTATGGCGTCAACTGTGACTTTCAGTTCAGAAATATGTTTTACTTTAATCGTAAAATTTAATATTACTTACAAAAAAAGATGCACATTACTTGAATGAGGGGCTTCACCTTCCAGCATACTAATATGCGAGAAGGCTGCCTCAACTTAATAACCTCCTACCAGATTGCAGACCTCTAAGTAAGCGGAATTATTCCTTCGCGAGCACCGGAAAATGTTTATTTGATCTCATAGTCTCTTCTATGTGTTGGATCATGAGGTTCCCCTAAGAATATGCAGTTGTCATAGCCTAATGCTAATGCGCCTGTGTCACATTGAATGTTCAATATTGATCTTTCATTATAATCATCCATTGTAGGTCTCCCTTACCAGAAAATTTATGATATGCAGGTTTTGAAGTCTACTTAGTTGGTGGATGTGTTAGAGATTTACTCCTAAATAGAATACCGAAAGATTTTGATCTGATCACCACAGCTGCACTTAAGCAGGTTTTTCATACTGTTTCAGATTCTTTCAAACTCCTCAAGTAATAAGCTAGTGTGCACATTGTGTGTTTAAGACTTTTATTTTGACCACATATTATTTAACTGCAGATCCGGAAGCAGTTTCATCATTCTGAAATTGTTGGACGAAGATTTCCTATTTGTAGGGTGCATGTAAAGGGCTCTGTCATTGAGGTTGGTTCATGCATTTCATTTTTATATTAGAGCCTTCTGTAGAATCTGTAAATTCCTATTTGGCATATAATTTATGTAGACTTCGTGGTTCAGTCAGTTAGTCAATTTTCAACAGGTATCTAGCTTCGAAACTGTGGCACAACATGCTGAAAAAGAAAAGTTTCTTTTCTCTCAAATGCCAAAGGGCTGTGATAAAAAGGACTTTACTCGCTGGAGAAACTGCATGCATCGAGACTTCACAATTAACAGGTTCTTTTTATTTGTTTGACTGTGGTTTCTTTTTTTTATTTTCCCCTGTTTTTTTTTTTTTGTTTTCTGCAGTTCTAAAGTTCTTTGATTTGCATGGTTAAGGATTTGTTTTGACTATCGACAGTGCTGTTGATATATTAGTGTGCAGCACCAAAATTCTTCTTTGTGTTAGCTCAACTTTTCTGAGCTTGTTTGATGCCACCTAACTCTAGTACATGTTCACGAAATTGTGTATACAGCTTATTCTTCGATCCTTTTGTCAATAAAATCTATGATTATGCCAATGGGATGATGGATATAAGGTCCTTAAAGGTGACTATTTATTACCTTTAAATTTGCAGTTTATTTTGTTTTTTTAGTTGGGAGTTTACTATGGTTGTCTTATGATATACGTTCCAGCTACGGACATTGATACCTGCTGAGTTGTCATTTAAAGAGGACTGTGGTAGGTGTGTCTATCTTCAACTTGTTTATCTGTTTAGCATTGAGCCCATTGCAGAGTATGTTATCTATGGAAACTAACTGGAAAGGTTTAATATGCTATTCCATTCAGCAAGAATCCTGCGGTGCTTGAGACTTGCAGCTCGTCTTAGCCTATCTTTCTCAAAGGAGACTGAGGCTGCTATACGTAAACTTTCTCCATCCATTAATAACTTGAATAAGGTACTTCTATAATTTTTTTGACTTTGTGCATCCTAGATTTTTTTCATTTGAGGTCTTGTAGCATTTTGCTCCTTCTGTTTTTGGTAGCATTTTGCTCCTCCTTCTGTTTTTGGTAGCATTTTGCTCCTTAGTTATTCTTGTCTAGGGGGAATTCTTGTCATTCTTCTATTAATTTTGTTTTCCTTTCTTCCTAATATCTATTGTAACCCAATAAAGGGTACTTTTGAGGCGGCTTCTCTTTTGGCACTGTCTGATTGTTGTAGCAGCTATTCTGTTTTTTGTAGCATTTTTCTCGTTAGTTATTATTGCCTATGGGGAATTCTTGTTATTCTGCTATTGATTTTGTTTTCCGTCCTGCTTAATATCTATTGTAACCTGATAAAGGGAACTATTGAGGCCACTTTCTCTTTTGGCAGTCTGCTTGTCCTAACAGA
Source organism: Ilex paraguariensis (assembly GCA_963454935.2). Classification (NCBI taxonomy): domain Eukaryota; kingdom Viridiplantae; phylum Streptophyta; class Magnoliopsida; order Aquifoliales; family Aquifoliaceae; genus Ilex; species Ilex paraguariensis. The sequence continues at coordinate 168,168 of CAUOFW020004292.1, read as the reverse complement.
TATTCTTTACATTTATCAATTCCTTCACCATATTGGCATATTCTTTTATTCAGTCCAGGATGATAATGGAGTTGAACTATATGCTGTCCTATGGGGCTGCTGAATCTTCTCTTTGTTTACTTTGGAGATTCAATATGCTTGATATTCTGCTACCAGTTCATGTAAGTTGTTCTTCCATTGCCGGTTTGCTGCTGTATCTCATGCCTTTTAAATCTGAAGCCAAGCTTATACTGTGAAAACTGCTGCATTACAGGCAGCATACCTTGATCAGCAGACAAGAAAACAATCTGGTCAGAGTTCCATAATGTTAATGGTAAGTTTTGTTTCCTTTATAAATGCATACTGGTTTCGTGTTACCTTTTTTTCTTCTTTGCACCAAATATAAATTTGTTTGATATGTTTAACATGTCAGTTAATATTTGTTCTGAAGGTTGTACTTCCATTAGTTTTTCCGTTCTTTGTTTGACTCTTTGTCATTTTGCACAAGTATAATGTATTGAAAATTGCATTTTATTATTTTTCCAGAAATTGTTTTTCCAACTGGATAAGTTGGTTACTTGTGATAGACCTTCCGACTGTATTTTGTGGTAAGTTGATATTTTCATTTGGTTCAAGTAAAAAGTTACTGTCATCATGATATTATTATTTGCATTGGCATTTTTAAAACCTCATAATAGCTACCTTCACAATATCTGCACAGATTGCACCAGTACTAGCACAACAAATTTACTGTGAGTTACAGAGGTTGTCTAGGCAAATGGGATTCCTGAGACTGATATGTTAAGGAAGAGCGGTGCTACCGCCATGCAGTATTACTTGCATTCTTGATTCCTGCTATGCTTAAATATTTTTTTTTTTGCCTTATTATTCATCTGTCTACTTTTTCCATTGTGTTCTCTTTTAGGAGAGATATCCTCTTCAGCTTTGAGGTAGTATTCCTGATGAGCCACTGGGAAATTGTCTTTTTATGTACATTGTAGAAACACTTCAATCTTCATGCTCCTTTGCTTTGAAATACTTTTAACTTGAAGCTCTATACTTTCCATCCTTGATCAGCCAAAGTATATTGCTTTGCTGGAAGCTTTATGGATACGAGCATATTACTTCCGATCATCCTATATAAAATGGTATATGGTGATTTCTTAGATTATGGAATCAAAGTAATTTTCAAATTTTGCTTACCAGGAGAAATCAAATATATCTGTCTACATTTCATACTATCTGCGAATAAATACTTTTGACTTGCCATGCTTTCATGGAAGTAATAAAAATTGAGTAAGCAAAATTTGATTGAGAAGAGTGGATCTCCTAGATGAAGAAGTGACCTGAACCAATTCATAGCATATTATTTCTGTTGTGATAAATTATGGCATTTTAATTATAATTATATATGTTGTTTGTATTAAGTGGTGCATTATCCTCAGTGAATTCGAATGAAAAGAGTGATGCATCATCCCACTAGAAGTATTCCAGAACAGTCTGACTGCTAGCAGCATTAACAATCGTTGTGCAATATATGCTATGTTTTGAGGGTTGACATGCTTTAACTGTGGAATATATATTTTATGTTTGCCAGATTATTGTTTTCTGTTTGAAAGGCTGTTGGCTTAATCTTTTGTTGTGTGCATGGGACAGGGTTGGACTTTTGGCGTTTCATCTGGGATTATTAAATAAGCCCCAACATGCCCTTGTAGTTTTGACTTTTGCTTCTGTTCTTTATCATGGAAATTGGAAGGAAGGTGTCAAATTTGCAAGACAAAATGCTCAAACGCCACTCAGTTTTGTACCAGAAATTTCAGAGGCCTGTGAATTTATATCAGATGATGAACTTGCCGAAAGAGTTATTCAATTAGCATCGCTAGTGCAAGATTCTATAGATATTTTAACTGATGAAGACAGTCTCCTTGAAACAATGGCCAGATTCCCAGGTTTACCGTGCTCTGGTGTGGTGAGTATATCTAGTTTGGTTTCTAGTCTTTGTATTCAATGACACCAACTTTCCAGTTCTAAAGAACCAAGGGTAAACTTCACTTTGTCTCCTTGTGGTTAGAACCATATGCTCATCACCCTCCTCACATTCAAAACTGGCCACATAACCCTCATGTGGTTTGTGGACTAATGTGCTCAGGTATTAATTTCATCCAAATTAATGGAGTTGATGATGTGGCATGCAAAAATAAAATTTCCTTCCTATATTAAATTAGCTAAAAGACAATCATTCTAATCCTCATACATAAACAACCCAACCCAGACCCAGACCCAGACCCAGACCCTAACCCAGACCAAAACCCAACCCAACCCTTCACTTATCTTTTTCTTTCTTCTCTCTCCTCTAATTATCAGACAAAAGCGAGTCCTGCAAACAAACATGGCTGCCAGAGTTGACTCCTTAAAGATCAAAGTTGAGAGGGCTATTGGAGATCTTCAGATATTGTGGAGGGGGCTGCCGTAGATCTTCAGATATTCTGTGCTGATTTCTTTGTGTGTTTGAATTCTGGGAAAAATTCATGGATTTTGGTATAGGTTTTGTGGTCCACCTACTAATTCTCAGCCAGAAGCACCTTTCNGGGCTGCCGTAGATCTTCAGATATTCTGTGCTGATTTCTTTGTGTGTTTGAATTCTGTGAAAAATTCATGGATTTTGGTATAGGTTTTGTGGTCCACCTACTAATTCTCAGCCAGAAGCACCTTTAAAAAAAAAAATTGACAAGTCATCACCTGAAAACTTGGATCTTCTAGTTTATTGTTTCCAACATTTCCTTTCACCGGATGTGCTTATGTGTTAGGTTAGGTTTGATGTTCTCGTGTAATCTGTAGCGCTTCATCCTTCTATAGGTTTTATGCTTTTATTTGCATGAGATCTTCGATTGATGGAAGGATGTTTGTGCATTTGGCAATGGGGTGTGTTGGTGATGGGTGATCCGTCATTGTTGTGCGTGGTCGTGCTTGATTGTGCCTTATTTGGTGGTGAAGGTGTAACAGCAGTGGTGAAAGGGGATTGGGCATTTGAGTGTGGTGGTCGGAGTTTGGATGGGGATGGGGATGGCAGGGCTGCCGGGGTTGTTTTTTTTTTTTTTT